>PVKZ01003418.1:0-133842 GCA_004027375.1 Macroglossus sobrinus
GCCAGGATGTTCATTATGCTGCAGGGCAGGCTGGGAAAGAAGGAGACAAAATAGTCCAAGGTGTGCATCCTGGGGTTAACCAGGCTGGGAAAGAGGTAGAACGGTTTGGCCAGGATGTTCATTATGCTGCAGGGCAGGCTGGGAAAGAAGGAGACAAAATAGTCCAAGGTGTGCATCCTGGGGTTAACCAGGCTGGGAAGGAGGTGGAGAAATTTGGCCAGGGAGTCCACCATGGGGTTAATGAGGCCTGGAAGGAAGCAGAGAAGTTTGGTCAGGGGTTCCACCATGCTGCTGGGCAGACTGGGAAAGAGGGAGACAAAATAGTCCAAGGTATGCAACCTGGGGTCAACCAGGCTGGGAAGGAGGTGGAGCGCTTTGGCCAGGGAGTTCATCATGCTGTTGAACAGGCTGGAAAGGAAGCAGACAAAGTTGTCCAAGGGGTCTACGATGGGGTCAACCAGGCCGGGAAGGAGGCAGAGAAATTTGGCCAAGGGGTCAACCACGCTGCTGGCCAGGCTGGAAAGGAAGCGGAGAAACTTGGCCAAGGTGTCCACCATGCTGCTGGCCAGGCCGGAAAAGAGGTGGACAGGTTGCAGCAGAATGTTCATAATGGGGTCGACCAAGCCAGCAAGGAGGCCAACCAGCTGCTGAATGTAGGTGAACAGGGGTGGGGCAATGGGAAGAAGGGGGCTAGGGGGAGGGGGAGGGAAAGGTTAAACCCTTGGGACACCTGGGGAGCCCAGGTAGCCTTCATGTGGTGAAAGAAACTTGGGTGGCTATTTAACTGTGTCCTTCTCCCTTAGAAAGGAGCTGATAGTCATCTGGTCAGATAGATCAAGTCCTCTGATCCTCAAAGCCCTATCTATACCAGGCAGTGTGAATGGGACCTGGCCCCAACTTCAGGAAGTTGCCCTTCTAGTTAAGGAGATCTAGAGGGAGGAACATGAAGCCTCTCCTGGGGAACAGGAAACAGTTACTGAGCCAAGATCTGTTACGGTGTGAGGAGAAAGAGTGTTGAGAAATTGCAGAGCATCAGACTGAGCTTGAGGAATAGTTTTGGAGATAAACTCTTTTCTGTTTAATTGTTGAAAGGAGGCAATCAGGGGAGAGGACTTTAACCCCCTGATTTTCAGTTAAGGAAACCAAAGCTAAGTGAGATTTAAGGGGGTTTGCCAAGGTCATGTGGCTGGCACACAGCTTTGACAAATCACAGATCAGGGTTCTTTCTTTCTCTCCATACTGCCCATCAGAGCAGATCTCCTGGAGGACTTCTGATCCCCATTTATGTAGAAGGAGCAGATACTGGAAGGAGGGAAAGGCTATCAGCCCCATGCACAATAGAACAGGCATCCAGGAAGAGACTTGGGGAATAAGAGAAGGCTGACTCCTGCCTACCTCAGTTTTCCACTTCCCAATCTCCAGGAGGAGTCTTTGGGACACCATCTCTAAGACTGGCCCAGGCCTCAAAGCCCATAGCCACACTGGCTGCCAGGCAGGGAGCCAAGGATGGGGGCGGTGGCGGAAGGAAGGGACTATGTAGAAGGTATGTGTGGTAGGAGAAAGGGCTCTGTGTCAAATGGCAGGATTCAGTAGGTAGAGGACAGGAGAGGGAGGTTTGTTATGGGATTTGAGCCTGGTAGCATCACTGGGGAGGCACTGCTGAGTTTCTGGGGATAGGATTAAAGACGGAGAGCAACCCAAGTCAGGGATCAGTGTGTGTAGAAGTAGATTTGAGGTCAAGGCTAAGGTTAACTCTGGTCCTGGTATTTGTGTGGGTCCTTTGGGCTCCCTTTCCAGTCCAGCCCCTTCTTAGTGACTGAGGACAACTCATTAAAGTAAAGAGGACCCAGGGGAAGACAAATCAGGAGACACAGACATCCTTCTTGGCTTTTTTTTCCATCTCCCACAGAATTCCCATGGTTGTATGGCTGTGGGCTTTTCTTTTCGGGCAGTGAAGTGGAATGTGTTTAGTTACCTGAGGGGACATCAGGTCACTGGGGAAAAGGAACTTGGGAGGCCCTTAAGGACTGAGGGCTTGTGATGACAGTCTGGGCTTCATTCACAGGGCGGTCATCCAGGCGGATCCACCGGCCATCACGGAGGGGGCGCAACCACATTAACATCTGGAGTAAGTCTTCCTAGCACAGCATGGATTCGGAATTGGGCGAGTGCAGGCCCTCCTGGAACAGTGGTGGGTGGTGGGACGGATGTTTGGGACTGACCTTCTTGTTCTTAAATTCCAGGCTTCGGTCAACAAGCCCTTCATCAACTTCCCAGCTCTGTGGAAGGTGAGTTGCCTGCATGGTTTCAGACTTCTGCTCTCTGTCTTGGGAGATAGTTGTATATCCCCTTTCTTATGGCCTGTTCATAGACAACTTCACTGTGGACAGACTCTCAGCCTTTCAGAGACTGTCTAGAGCTGTTTGCCAGCTCTGCTTTTCCCTTTTTTCACCTGCTCTTTGCCCTTTGCATCCCATTTTTCATCTTTTGGGTGCTTTCCATTCCCACTGAGGCAAACACAAGCTGAAAAGACCTCCAGGGACATGTGTGCATCTGGAAGTGGAGGAGGAAGGTGCTGTTGAGACCATCTCCTCCATGTGTCCACTATCTCTCATCATTTCCCCTCTGACTCCCTACCTCAACCCACTGTGCACAACCCTGCTGCCCAGCCCCTGACACGTTGCAACAACTGAGTGGTGAAAAACAGTAGCTCTGTCCTTTTCCTGGCTGGCAAACTCCCCACCCCTAGTATAAAGGCTCCTGTGGGATCCTGATCCTCATTTTGGGCCTCAAGTTCTAGCTCTACTCTTTTGGTCAAGTATCTCAGCTGCCTGAGGCTGGGGCAGTTGGATGAAGGGATGTAATGGTTCTGTAGACTGTGCCTAGAACCCAAAGGCATACCTTGTTTATTCCCAGGCTATGGAGATGACAGGGATTCCTCTGAGGCAAAGTAGGCAAGGCTTTTTGGTTCCTAAAGAGGCCTGTAGCATGTCTGCCTGGGAGGGCTGGCTCCCTATTCTTCCTCAATCTAGGTGCCACCTTCCTTAAGATATTCCCCAGAACATAGGTAATTCCTAGGCCAGAGTGGCCAGTGTCCCTCTCATTTCTCTAGTGGATGTGAAGGAAGAGATCTTGGTTCCCTCACAACTGCATACTCTCATAGTTTCCTTCTTTCTTCCAGAGCATCGCCAACATCATTCCCTAAATTGATGCCAAGCAGACTGAACTTGCCAAGCAGACTAATAGTCCTGATGTCATATCAGCTGAAATGACCTGGAGGAGCTGGGGGTGGGGGAAGAATTTCGGGAGTCCCTTAGTGGAAATGTACTGAGATTTGTGAATAAATACAAGACACTGTACTCTCATCATGGTCCATGTGCTCCCTAAGGAGGGATTGGAGTGGGGAGGCTTGTCTTTTCTTCCTCTTTCACTGAGGAGTTGCGGGGAAGTATCTGTTGCATGGGATGGATTGAGGTGGAGATTTCAGGTCAATCACATCTAAGAGGGCGGTTAAAGGGACAAGCCACGTTTCACTAGAGTGCAAAGCTCATGCTAGGCTCCGGGAGGAGCATCATGGAAGAAAAACAGTTTCAGGCCAGGTGTGAGGGAAAAAGTACCAGGGAAGAGATGGCAGGAACCTAGGGGGAGCCCAAGGGGACAGCACCCTCATTCGGGGGATATGGTACCAAAGGAATAACAATGATCACGTGGGTTTATTGTGCAATTTAGGCATGCAAGGAGCCCTGCCCAGTGCTTTACATGTATGACATCACTGAAGTCTCTTAACCACCCAGTTAGGAAAGAATGATTATTCTTCTGTTATTGCACATTTTATAGAGAAGCACGTGGAGGCTCAGGTTAAGACACGTGACCAAGGTTACACAGTCAGTAAGTGCAAGGAGAAACAGCCTAAGAGCTACAAGGAGTATTCTGAAAACACAGAGCTCTTTTTCCATTTGGCATCAACAGGGGTAGAGTATCAGTGAATAAGGAGAGGAAAGATACATGTGGGTGATCCCCTCACAGGGAGGAGGACCAACGGCTGCGGGGGAAGGCACACTGATGACAGGAGGAGGGCCTCTCTACAATGACAGGAATGGTGACCCAGAAGGCGCAGTTTTCAATCTGTGGATGACTCAAAGCCCAACTACTACATATTGAGTACTTACTAGGTTCCAGATCATGTGTGAAGGGCTGTTCATGCTCTGCAACCATTTAAGCCTCCCCCACCCCAAAGGTAGAAATCCTCTTATGATCGCCAATGTATGGATGAGGAAACTGAGGCTCGGAGGGGCAGAGTACTTGCCCAGGATAACCCATGAGAATGCAGCAGGCCTTTCTATTGTCAGAACTTGACCTTTCACAGCTACCTATAAAGTCTGTAGAGCACACGTACCAAGGTGCCAAGTGCTGGCCTTGGGAGACCTGCATTCCAATCAGGGCTCTGTGCATATAGGCAGCTTCCTTCCCCTGCAGGGGCCACATTTTTCTCCTGCATAAAGCATGGGCAGGTGTCTTCAACAGAGGACTACAAACATGGCTTCCAGCTCCAAAATTCCATCAATTGTGGGACCAAAAATAAAGAGACTGTTATTGCCCTTGGGGAATTTATAGGCTTCCTGAGGCGACAAAGCATATAAACAGAATATGAAAACAAAACAGCAATGCATCAGTAAGAACTAAATGACACACCAAGGAGGGGAGGGGCCTGAATGTACATGATAAAGGTAATGTTCCTGACACTTTATATTCACTGCATTTTCCTTGTTTGTAGATTGCCATCATTTTTATCACATATGTTCCTTCTACCCTCTGCAATATTTTATTTTGAAACTATTTCAAACATATCACAAAGATGAAAGAATTTTAGAGTGGATCCTTGCATACCCAACACTTAGATTCTGCCACTAACATTTACTAGGCTTTTTCACACATTTGTATGCTACACATTTATTCATCTAGCCATGTATCAATACATTTTCGATGCATTTCAAAGTAAATTGCAGGCACCTGTTTTCTGCATTTTAATAAATAGAAGCATTCATTCATAACATGAATTATTGAGGGTCTATCTGCTGGACATTATTTCATATGGACTGGAGAAGTACCTTCTGAAAAGGGAATATTCAAGGGAATCATTCTTTTATAAAGAAAAAGCTTTCACTGATTTTATTTGTATGCACATTTTCTTACTGGGTTTGTTTGCCAGAGGTATGGGAAAAATCCATATGTACTGGGGGTCAATCTTGAGAGGCTTCTGGAAAAGACATAGTTGTTTCTGAAGGATAAAAGAGGCATGGCTCAATCTTGCCTCGAGGCCTTGCGTGCAGTTCCCTCTGCTAAGAATATTCTCTATGCTCCCCACTTTTTAGTTAAAGTGTAGTTGACCATTTACAACAACATGGATGGACCTAGAGGGTATTAGGCTAAGTAAAATAACTCAGAGAAAGACAAATAATTTCATATAATTTCACTATAATATGTGGAATCTAAAAAGCTAAACAAACAAACAAGCAAAATGGAAACATGCATAGATACAGAGACCAAACTGATGGTTGCCAGTGGGGAGAGAGATGGAGGAATATAAACCTCCATGTCCCTCTTGTTCTCCATGTTGCCTCCTCCTTACCCTTCAGGTCTCAGTTACCTCAACCAGGCAATCCAAACAGAGGGCCACCTTTATTATTTTTTCTCATGGCACTGATTTTTTTCTTCACAGT
The DNA here is from genome assembly GCA_004027375.1 of Macroglossus sobrinus. Taxonomy (NCBI): domain Eukaryota; kingdom Metazoa; phylum Chordata; class Mammalia; order Chiroptera; family Pteropodidae; genus Macroglossus; species Macroglossus sobrinus. The sequence goes on from PVKZ01003418.1 coordinate 5,721, forward strand.
GCTTATGATAATTTGTACTCCCACATTTACTTGTTTCATATCCATTTCCCCTCTAGACTAAGAGGTTCAAGAGGAGAGGTCCAGGCCAGGCACAAATGGCCGGCAACTAGTAGAGGGAAGGCTACTGGCTTGAGCAGACTTGGCAAAGGCCTTGGAGTAAGTGTGAGCAAGGAGGAATCTGACACAGATAGGTGGAGCCAGGCTAGGGAATAACAAAGATGGGAGGGGACAGTTTCTGCAGATGTGGAAGAACAGGGAGAGGAGTTTGGGCAGGACCTTCACAGCTATCTTTATTGGGTGCTTACTATATCTGTGCTAAGCTCTTACAGACGTGATTCATTCCATCCTCATGATCTCCCCAGAGGCAGGTACCATGATTATCCCCCTTACAGATGCAGAAGTTGAGGCTCAGAGAAGGGAGAAAGTTGCCTGAGGCCACCAGCTAGTAAGTGGTGATGGCCTGGCTTTATTCAAGAGCACTTCCCTGCAGGTGATCTCTGCTGGTGAGGTGGCCTGTTTCCCTGGGACCCTTGGGGATTGGGATGCTTCAAAATAAATCATATTTAAAAATACGTTTCTCAAACAGAAACTCATGGACATGGTTACCAGAGGGTAGGGGGTGGGGAAAGTGGGAGGTAGACTGGGTAAAGGGAGTCAAATATGTGGTGACAGAAGGAAATCTAACTATGGAAGGTGAACACCCAGTGTAAATATATATATGCCTTACTGTTAAAGTGTACAGCTGAAACTTATTAGATTTTGTTAACCAGTATCACCATAAAAAATAAATTAATTAATTTAAAAAATAAAAATAAAAATAAGTTTCTGCATTTGGCCCTTTTAGGAAGTGCATGCATGTGTCTCAAAATTAAACAACTGCAGAAAAAAACATTCCCACAACATTAACATGAACAACCCTAGGAAGAACCTATAATGAATACATCTTTATGTCAGTCACTGCTCTAAGCTCTGCATTATTATCTCATTTAATCCTTACATTCATCCTTCTTATAGGCAAGGAAACCGCTTGGGTTAAGATGGGTTAAGATCATAGCTAGTAAGTGGTGGAGCTAAGATTTCACCCTAGACTCTGGAATAAACACTGTATGAACCATTTGATGTCAATTTGAGGCCCCGTAGGAGGGAGCAGAGATACTGCCTGGACCCAAGGCCTCAGCTCCTCTCTATACTCAGTCCAGCCTCCATTCCCCATTCCTAAGCCTCCTGTTCCCTATACTTCTCCCTGCCGCCCCCCTCACCCCTACCACCACAGTCTGTTCCCCAGAGGAACCCTGTTAACAGCTGAGTTAGATCACAGCCTTCCTCAACTCAAAGCCCTCGGCTGGTTTCACATCACTCAGACTAAAAGTCAAAGTCTTTGCAATGGTTTCCTCTTTGACTTCAACTCCTCCCATTTGCCCTTGCTCCAGCCTCAGGGCCTTTGCACTACTATTCCCTGGCTTGGAATACTCTATTCCCAGATTTCCTAATGGTTCACTTTCTCACTTCCTTTCGGTCTCAATTCATAGTTCACACCTCAAAGAGCCTTTTCTTGACCACTCTATTTAAAATACCCCCTCTGTCTTCTCTATCTCCTAACTCCACCCTGTTTTTCTTCATAGTGCTTACCACCATCTGCTATGTTTGTTGTCCAACTTCCCCCACAATGAATGTGAGCTCCCTAAAGAGAGAGGTTTTGGTGAACTTGTTCCATGCAGTGTCCCCAGTGTCTAGAACAGGTATGACACAGAGTAGGTACTCAATATTTGTTGAATGAATGTAGTAGTGAATTAGAGAGAAAAGCTGAACTCAGAGGGTCATGATGTGGACATGTCAGATTTGTAGATGCTACAAATTTGTAGCATGCTACAGATTTGTGGATGTACAGAACAAAGGAGGCATGGTGATGTAGGAAAAAAATTATGTGAAATCAGATGGACTTGGGTCAAATTCTGACAACTTTATTTTACTATGATCTTTTTACATATGAGCTAGTGTATATGTTTAACAGTCCTAGGCTTCAGTTACCTCATCTGTAAAATAGGAATAATACCTACCGCTTGAGGTTATAGTGAGAATTAAATGAGATCTTGCATGTAAAAGCACCCCATCTTCTATTGGGTATTTAATAATTATGCCTTAAGACTGATTTGAGGTGACCCTTCTGGTCCAGAGATATCCGAGAGCAGTTTTTCCCAGAAGGTAGAATATGGGACTGCTGGTGGCAGGGAAGAATTTAGGGGCTTGTGAACATGGCTTTAAATAACTGAAACACCCAATGAGAAACTCTTTTTTTTTTAAAAATTTTATTCGAAGCTTTCTGATTATGTTAAAAAGGAAGACTCAATTTCTGTGCTGCTGTGTCTTGAACATCTCTCCCATATCCGTTAACCTCCCTTTTTAACAAAGAGGATATAGGAACTGCATTTTTCTGGTACTTTCTATTTATGGGCAAGTGATTGTGACTTTCATTTCCAGCAGCAATATAAAATATTCTCTTAAAATATATATTAAGAAAGTAAGCTGGCTTAAAGAAAATTATTAGTACCAGAAAAGGGAGAGGGCAGGTAGATGCTGTTGTGGGAGTGGTGTCCCATGAGGCAAGGGTGGGAAGGAGTCCAGGTCAGCATGTACTCTACCTCCTGCCTGTCGTCCTACCTGAGGAAGTGGGAAGTGACCAATCTTAGGGGCTGGGGTCTCCATCATCAATCCTGGAGGCCTCAGCTTCACTCCTGTTCCTTGAACCTCCACAAGGTGCCAGGGCAAAACCCAAACCAATTCTACCTGGAGAAGAATGAGGGTTTTGACAAGCAGGGGAGGTCTGAGACACTGGAATGACAGCAAACGCTGGGAGCCAGGGCTTAGTGGTGAGGCAGGCCTGGGCTTGGCTTTGGTGCTACTTCACATTCACCAAGTCCTCTCTGAGCCCCAGGTTCTCTGATTCTAAATGGGGTAGTAATAAGACCAATCTTCTCGGGCCATCTGAGCCTTAAGGTCCTTAGTCCAGTGCTGGGCACATAGAAAGCACTCGATAAACTGGAGCTGCAATCATTATTATTATTACCACCACCATCATTATCATCATTAAAGAGTCAGAGATAGAATAACAGGGAGGCAGTAGCTGTGGAGGACAGACAGGGATTGTGTTTACATGGTAAGAGGTGTTGAATGTTACAAGGTGGAGTGCGGATGTTGGGGTGGAGAGAGAGACTGACTGGGAGACGTTGAGAAAGGTAGATGGAAACTGGATCCTCCTAACTGGGTGATAAATTGCAGTGATATGAGACAGTGGTAAGTGGGAAGACGTGGGGGCTCCTGGGAGTTGAGTCTCAGCCACCACTCTTGCTAAGAAGGGATGAGACCTGGGAAGATGCTTGAGTTCTAGTCCTGAGCTGGTACTGGGGAAAGCGCCATGCTGATAATCTAGGGATTCTGCCCTGGTGCTGATCCCTTCTCCTTTGCCAGTGCTGCCTTGGCCCTTTGGGGAAGCTGGGGTATGGGTGGGGTGAGGTGATGTAGTCTCGGCTCTCCCAAGAGGCCGTGAACTCACACATGTCCCCTCTAGGACGGGTAAACAGGATGGGTGCCTGGGTCAGCTGCTCCCTCCCTAGGTCTTTTCCTCCCACTCATTCCCTGGGGGTGACTGACCCGCCCAGCTATCCTGCTCCACACCCAGTTTTCTCAGCCAAGAGCCACCAGGATGCTAACAGAGACACCCTGGTGACCACTCTCAGGGGCGCAGCCCCTTCCTTTCTGGACGCCTGGGGTCCCCACTGAGGATTGAGGCCAGTTTCACAGCTCCCAGTCTCTCTGGAAGGTGTGGAAGAGGGTGAGAGCAGTCACCTTTGGGTGGCAGTACGGGAGAGGAGAGATGGAGAGGCAAAGCCTTACTGAAACTGATTGAAAGACCAAGAAAGGGCAACTAACTGACTCTAATTCTGGTCCCCTGACCTAGGCTGGCTTACACCTAGGGTGGGTCCTGTTCCACTGGGTTCCCTACCCTTGCTCCCTGGTGGGGTCCTGATTGTGATTCCCCTCTCCAAATTCTCCTCTACCTGCTGCCTCCAGCAGATACCAACTGCCTATCTTCTCAGATGCCCCCATCCCCACCCTGTGCCCCAAATTCCTGGGGTTGGGAAATTGAAACACTTTTGTACCTATCTCATTCCATTTCTCCCCACCTCTCTGATGCATGGACTCCCTCTCTCTGTTTCAACACAAACTCTCAGACTCACAATTAGAGCTCATTACCCTATCGGTGGCTGGCCCTGAGTCACTGGGGGGAGGGACTCTGGGCTGCCCGGCCCTGTCACCTTCTCCCAAGCTATGGTATAAGGAGTAGTAGCAGGGAGGAGGACTGTGGGAAGGCAGGGGAGTCTGGGAAAGGAGAGAGAAGGCTGCAGACCTAGAGGGAGGGAGAACAAGGTTGGAAGGAAGAAGAGAACACAGGAGGGCACACGGACACAGAGGAAGAAAAGGGCAAAAAGAAGGATACTTTGGCAGGAAGAAGACACTCAGGAGAGAGAAGGAGAGAGACAGAGATGAAGTTGCTGGGGTCTCTGGCCTGCCTCCTGCTGGCCCTGTGCCTGGGCAGAGGAGAGGCTGGCCCACTGCTAAATGCAGGGGCAGGAGCTCAAGGTGTTGGGGAGGCCATTGGACGTGGGGTGGGAGATGCCATTAGCCATGGAATTGGAGAGGCCTTTGGCCAAGGGGCTGGAGGGGCAGCCCCCTCTGGAATCCAGGATGCCATGGGCCCGGCAGTGGGAGATGCTTTTGGCCATAGGGTTGGGGAGGCCATCCACCAGGGGGTTGGGGAAGCAGCTCATGCTCTTGGAAACACTGGGAGTGAGGCTGGCAGACAGGCTGAGAATGTCATTCGACATGGACTAGATGGTGCCCACAGCTCCTGGCAGGGGATGCCTGGCAGCAACGGTGCTTGGGTGAGTGGCTGGAAGGAAGCTGAGTGTGGAAATGGGAGGCTGTGGGCAGCTGGGTTGAGAATCTTGGGAATTGTTTGAAAGAATGAATGGGGAGCTTATTTGTGGCTGTCTGAGGCAGTTTCCTTCCATGTTATGTATCCTTCCTCCACTACCATGGGGTCTCTACCTGCCTCTCCCTATGTCTTGCTATGGCTCCTCTCTATCTTAGTTGCTCTGCCTGCCCTCCCTTCATCACAGAGTGAAAAACATGCTAAGTGCAGGCATGTTGTCCTTGCAGGGAACCAATGGTCAGCCTCCATCTGGAGGCCACGGCATTTTTGGCTCTCAGGGTGGCCTTGGAGCTCACAGCCAGGGAAATCCTGGAGGTTCAGGGACTCCTTGGGGCCATGGACACTTTGGAGGCTCAGATGGCAGCTTTGGAACCAACTCTTTGGGAAGCTCCTGGGGCCAAGGAGGCAATGGAGGGTCACAAAACATGGGGACCAATGCTCAGGTAAAATAAGCACCCTAGCCCTGATCCTGCCGCCTTCCTCTCTTCAAGCCCACACTCTCCATGCCTCCCTTGTTCTTCAGATCCCACACTCAGTCTCACCTCTCCCTGCAGGGAACTGTGGCCCAACCTGGTTATGGCTCAGTGAGGGGCAACCCAAATACTGAGGTAAGAGGAAGAGTCTGGGGCAGAAGAGGATGTCTGGGTGCATGTGATAGAAGGTGGGAGAGTCCAAGAGGAAAGAAAGACAGAGAGGGAGGGGCTTGAAGTGTGAGGCAGATTGGCCAGGGAAGAGAAGGGTGTGGGAAGGAGGCAAGGAAGAAAGGGAAGAAAATTAGATGAGGATGAGGGAGAAACATTCTGGGAAAGAAAGCCAAGCTATAAGAAGCAGAAGAACCTGGCCTGTGGAAATGGCTTTGATTGAAGTCTCAACTCTCACCTGTTCTCTTCCTCTGCAGTGCACCAACTCCCCACCATCTGGCTCAAGTGGAAGCTCCAGCAGTTCTGGGGTAAGAGAATGGGCAACCTGAGTCATTTGACACAGGGAGAAAACAGAGAAACTCTGTTCCTCTCTGCCCAGGCAGGGAATATGCCCAAGCAAGAGAGGAAGAGGACAGAGGGAAGAAATCTTGGTGTTCTCATTTTCAGTCCTTGCTCTGGTCTCTTCTTTCCCTTCAGGAAAGAGGAAGCAGCAGCAGTGGTGGTGGCAGTAGCAGTGGTGGCAGCGGCAGCAGTGGTGGTGGCAGCAGCAGCGGCAGCAGTGGCAGCAGTGGCAATGGTGGCAGCAGTGGCAGTGGTGACAGCAGCAGCAGTGGTGGCTGCAGTGACAGTAGTGGTGGTAGCAGCAGCAGTAATGGTGGTAGCAGCAGCAGCAGTGGTGGTAGCAGCCACAGCAGCAGCAGCAGCGGTGACGGCAGCAGTGGCAGCAGTGGCAGCAGTGGCAGCAGTGGCAGCAGTGGCAGCAGTGGCAGCAGTTCTGGGGGTAACTGGGTGAGTTCTGCTCCTTTGTTGAAGGCAGAGATGGGGCTTCGGCCTCTGGTGGTCCCTACTGTGGAAACAAATTTTAAGGTTTTCCTGAAAGCTGCTAGCCTTGGGTGGATGGCATCACTGGCAGTTGTTATCCTATGGCTCCTTCAGCATGTTTCCCACCCTCCCAGCAGGATTCCTTATATAAGCACTCCAATTTCTCCAGAAGAGGTGCCCTGCCTACTTCTGATCACTCTATACCCTTATCTCTGCCCCATTATGGTGAAGATATTCTACCTCCTGTCTAACCTCTGTTCCAACTAGAGCTGAGGATAATGGGTGGAAGAAGAGGAGTGGGCACAGAAAATCAGGACACTTGCTAAGGACGCTATCAGGAGAGTGCGAGCAAGCCCTCACAGGTGGAGATTTAAGGACATTTACAGAGCTGTGGTGCAGACGAACTAATACACGTGGCATACACATGAGGCCCCTGCACACTGGTGAGAGTGCTAGGAAGGGACCACAACCTGCAGCGAGCGGAATTAGGAAGTGGCTCCAAGAGGAGGGCCTCCAGAGAGAGTGCACTGCTGGCTTCCTTAGGGGACCAGTCTGGAAAAGGTGTCAGGCCAGAGGAGAGAAGCAACTACAACAAGCCAGATAACATAAGCTGCTTTGATTTACTGCTCCTTGTACCACCTGCTTTCCCTCCATCTAAGAGCGACCCTTAGAAAATTCTAGGAATTGGGTCAAAGCAGATACTTAGGCTCCCAGGTAAAGACTGTAGAGGATCTATCCCCCTTCTGGGTTGGAGGAGAGGGTGAGAGGAGAGGAGAGGCAGGGGCAGGGCAGAGGGAGCCCCAGCCTGCCCTCAGGCTCCACGATTGTGGCTTTTGTGAACTTATGCTCTAGAGGCCTGGCATGCGGTGGGGGTTGGGGAGCAACAGCTCAGAATCCCCAAAGTATCCTACATTTCTGAATATGCTTGGCTACATACGCCTGGCTTTCTCTGCTCCGAATAACTTCCCACAGTGACTGACTGGCTACGGATGGGAGGGTGTGGAGATTGGGGAAAGGGGGGTAAGAAAATACAGCATGGCTGCAAAATATTGGTCCCTTCCAAGTCCTTTTAAGACACCAGATTGACGTGTGTTTTCTCTCATAGGACTACAATACTGGTTCTTCTGCAGGTAGCAGTGGTGGAAGTGGTGGCGGAAATAAGCCCGGGGTGAGTGTCAGGTGTTCACAACTGCATAGATCTCCCCCAGACTGTAGGAAGGAGAATAAAAGGCCTCTCAGACAATGAGAGAGCAATAGCCAGGGTGAACTGCTGCTGAGTGAGGGTGGGGCATGGACGTGAGCTAGCCTTGGGGTTAAAAAGCTACAAATTGAGGGCTGGAATTAGTGTCTGGGGGTGGGGAGCAGAGGACTGAGAGACGATCTTCTCTTTCTCTCTCCTACAGTGTGACAACCCAGGGAATGAAGTCCGAGTGTCTGGAGGATCTGGGGGTCAGGTGAGAGCCAAACTTGGGGTGACTACAGTTCATTACTGCTGCTGTGCCCACTCCTCGTAGCTCTGCTGAGCCCCACTCCTAATGCTAACCTTCATCCTAACCCTGTCTGTGGGGAATTTACAATTTAGGGGAAGAAACCAAGCACATAAAATTACTAACAGTCTCCAAAGTAATAATTAATTGCAAATCCTTATGTGATATACCATAGATAGGGTATATTACAGATAGGGCTCTGAAAAATCATATGAAAACCAGTCCTTTCAGAAACATAATCATTTCAATTATCCTATATCTGGCTAATGAACAGGATTCAATAATCCCTTTGAACAAGTTTTGAAGTGGTGTTTTGAGAGCCTACATCCCCCTCTTAGTTATTCTGGAAATTTGGGCTTTCTATCAGCACCTGCAGCGCTGACAGAGGAATTGTGAAGCTAATGTCCACACAGATCACCTAGGGTTTTTGTGAAAAGGCAGGTTCTGATTCAACAACTTTGGGGTGGGGCTGAGAGCCTGGTTTCTAACAAGATCTGGGGGAGACTGACGCTGCTGGTGCCCTGGCGTGTGGCCTGCAGGGTGAGGAGCACGGTCTGTGGTGCTACGCTGACAAAGCTTTCTGAAGAGCTCCTTAAATATTGGGTTCACTAACCTTTTACGGATTGACAGGTTTTCAGAAAACTCCCAGTTCGTAACTCTATTTCTAGTTCTGTACATAACCAAAGTCTTCTATGGTTTCTGCTCTTGAAACTAAAGGTCTTTATTTTCTTCTAGCATTACTCATACTTCTATAATTTCATTTTAAAATGTAACTATTTAATCCATCTGGACTTTATTTTGCTGTATACTGTCTAGTCCCACTCCTTGATTCAACTAGGCAGACCCTACACTTTAGATCAGATTTATGAGGAAAAAAATCAGATAAAAACAGAAGGGAGAAAATGAATAAAATATAACTAAGTTTTTCACCCCCAAACTTAACTGGTACTCCCAACCTTGTGTATTGAATCATTTCTACCACTGATTTAAAATGTCACTTTTAAATACCTTAATATTTAGGGAGTGCTTCTGGGAGTTCTATTTTGTTCATTCACTTAATCTATTCTGGGACAGCAACCATTCTGCTTTATCTATGGTAGCTCTATGGTACATTAATATCTGCCAATACAAGTCCTCCCTGGTTGCTTAAATTTTCCTGTTTTCTTACCTATTCTTATACATTTATTCTTCCAAAGGAGCTTTGAGATGACTTTGACAAGTTCCAAAATAGAATTTCATTAGAATTTTAAGAGTAATTGTGTTAAATCATACATACATTTGCAAGAATGGGCCTAGAATCTAAAACAAAGATTTGTGTTTCATCCTTCAGGTCTTCAGAGGAGTACAGAGAGGCCCCAGCAGCTTTGGTGACATCAGGGTAAGGAGACCAACAGGTCTTGAGAATAGGGACTGTGGCAGCAGTAAGTGGCTGGAGGTCAGCTCTCCAGCAGCAAAATTAACAGAACAGATAATCCCGCATCCTGGCCTGGTCTAGATTTTAGTGCTGGAAATGAGGAGGTACTGGTGGGTCTGGGATTCACACCAAATGGTGAAAGCAGGACTCCATCTCCTGTAGGTGGGCACTAGTCAGTTTACTTCCACGCCACCTCAGTTCCCGCTGACTCTCCAGCTGGTGCCACCGTTCCAACCAATGCGAAACATCAGCCCACACTGGATCCTGCAGGTCGAATCAGTTCATTCCAACAGCCTGTCTGGCTCCTGCCTCAACGCCAGGGGAGAATTCAGATACTTTGGGGTCCAAGGCCCTTCTTATTGGGCAGCTTGTAGACACGAATAGAAACAGGTGGTTATGGTAGCAATAAGCGTTGTAAGTGAGCAAAGATCTGATCCACAAGTGGGTAAAACAAGATTTGCCAGGAATGATGGAGTCACCCAGAGAGATGGATCACTCTTGGGGTCCTAGGAAGTCCTTGGTCATGCTCACATCTCAGTCCCCTGATTCAGGAATTTCTCACTTACATCCTACTATTCTGCCCTCTCAGTCTGCCTGATTCCTCTGCCAACTCTTCTCCATTTTCTCTCTTCTCAGGAGATAAGCAAGGAGGGCAGTCGCCTCATTGGGGGCTCCCAAGGCAATTACCAGGTGAGCAGGGATGGCGGAATATGGGGACAGAGTGTCAAAGGCCTGGGAAAAGAAACAGAAATGTCAGTTTCTCGCAAGCTGCTCTGAATTTGTGTCATGTGACCATCAGGAGGCCAAACAGGGGTCTGGGATCCCCATCATCCTCAATTTATCTATTCTTTCCCTCCTTCCAAATGCAAGCACAGTCATTACTTCTGTGAGGGAAAAAAACAGCCAAAAATAACAAAAATGGCCAGGAGGATAGTTTTTGAAACCAAACTTAAGAAGGTAGTGTTGAGAAGTGGAAAAGCAGTAAACTTTGAGTTAGAAATGAGGGTAAAATGGGGACAACAAAGCCCAATGTGCTCACCCTCAGTTACTGCAGAGCTTTCTGCATCATAGCCAGGCCAAGATGGTTCAGGTTCCAGACACAGGAGTCTGATGTGGAGACAGATCTTGAGGCAAGCTGCTGGACAGCTCTAAGTTTCAATTTCCTCACCCGTAAAATGGAGACATCTCCACATAGGAATGTGGCATAGGGCTGGGTGCATAGTAGGACACATTATGGAGTGGGTGGGATTATTCTAGGAAGCAATTAACAAGTCATTCCAGGAAGGTTTTCTGGAGGTGGGGTTCTTAGGTGCTGTATAAGCAGAGGCGGTTTACAGAGAGTACACTGCTCTTGAGCAAAGGCAGTGGTGGGCGGGCTGGGAGCAGGCAGAGATGGGCTGGCATGCATGACAGGACGACAGGACAACAGGATGCATAAGCCTTGAACAACAGCCTCCCTTTTCCCCACCTAGGGGCAAGGGTCCAATGGGGGAGGTGAAGCTGTTGGTGGAATCAGTAACTTGGTGAGTAGAGGTATCACCCTGCCTTGGGCAGGGATCTCCCAACACCCAGAGCTCCTACCCCTGCCTTCTGCTCGCAGAGTGGGTTCTTACCCTCATCCCATTTCTTATTGTTTCCTTAGAGCTCTCAGACATCTTCTGGGATCTTTAACTTCGACACTTTCTGGAAGGTGAGTTCAGTGAGTCTGTTCTAATTTTTTTTTTTTTTTTTGAAAACCAAACCCCTGTCCCTTGGCCCCACAGGATGAAGTCCTCTTTCTATAACAACCATCAGCGGTGGCCCTTGACCTCTCGCTCCTGAGGCCCTGAGCCAATTACATAGGATCCAGTTTGTTCATTTTTTTTTTCTCTGCAGAACTTAAAATCCAAGCTGGGTTTCATTAACTGGGATGCCATAAACAAGGTAAGGGATAGAAGACCATTTTGTTTGATCTTTGTGGAAGAGCGATGTAGACAAGAAAGCTAAACCTCTGCTTGATGATCCAGGAAAATAATGATGATAGTCACTAAGAGTATTATGGCCAGTGTTAAATAAAAAGGGGGGTGGGTGGGGGGAAGAACAGTAGAGACCTGAAAAGAGAGGAATTTGGAAACAGCTGGGAGTTAGGGATGAGGAAGGAATGGGCTTCTTTTGTGTCTTAACATGTAGACTTGAACAGGTCTGAACCTCAGTTTCCCTTTTGAAACCTGGAGGTTAATGGAAGAGTGTGAAGGCATAATCCTCAGGAAACTAGAGAAGCAGCAGAGGCTGAGTGGGGATGGACTGAATAGTCAGGTGGAGCTAAAAGGCCAAATGAGGACTGACACTGACAGTGGAGGGAAGGAGGAAGCAAAATCTTCTGTGTACCAGATGGGTGCCCTGTACATTCATAACCTTAGGAGACACTTGGGGACCAGAACCTCTTTTGCCTTCCTTCTTGCAGGGGAATCCCTGGCCTGGCTGTTGTGACATCAGAATAGTAGAGGGAATGGACTGGAAGGAACGGATAAGAGTAGACACATAATCCAAACAAATATCAAAAGCTTCTAGAAACTGCAATCAGCAGCCCACTGATGTGTTTTGTTTGATCCATTTTTTTAAAACAAATTAGTTGCCAAAGTTTAAAAGTTGAGAGACTTCACAAAATGACTTGGGTTTTAGGCTTTTCTGGAAAAATTTGGCAACACTGGGCTCCTTTTCCAGGGATTGAAATAAACTGGAGCTGAGTAGCAGCAGCTGCTTCTTTCCATGGTGGCTCTCTCAGAGCTAAACGTCCCCTGCCTATCACAGTCTTCCAGCCACCCAGCCAGCCTCTCTGAGCAATTGAGTTCCTAACCCTTAACTTAATAGAATGAAGATTAGGATCATGCCCTCCAAAACCTGCAGGAAGTAAGGGTGAGGGTGGTGGGAGGCGGAGGCAAAGAGGCAGCCCAAACCTCAGGAAAGTCAAAGTCTGCCCTTTGGGGATAAGTGGGGAGTGGAAGATAGGAGATACAGACATTCCCAGCTACAGCACAGTTCTGATTTAATTGAACTAGATAAACAAAATAGACTGTTTTTGTTTTAGAGAGAGCAGTCTCTGGAAGGGGAAAGTCTCTTTACTGTGGGCCATTGAGAGACCAGGGAAAGTATGGGAAACTCGGGTCTGATGGGAGAACCAGGGCACATACAGACACCTTCCAGAGAGCCAGAACAGACAACCAAGTGTTTTTGCACATCTGGGGGTGGGAAAGCCAGTGCTTGTGGTTAGGCAGGATTCATTGGGGGCAGCTTCTTGGAGGAACAGATCTCTGAAGGGGGCAGGACAGAGTTGGGCGGAGAGGAGAATGGAGAGCCCCATCTCCTTCACAGTGAGAGGTGGTGGTGACGGGGCTGAGGATTTCCTCCAGAGTGAGGACTAAGAACAGGGGGACTATACTTAATAGTTCCTAGCAAGGTACAGGGGTTTTCAAGCCCAAGCTGGTATATCTGAATTTGCCTGGATGACAGTTGTGTACAAAAAGGTCCCTGCAGATTTCTGGAGCAGGGGTCCAATCTACCCTTGTCTTGGTCTAGTACACCCTGAAGTCCTATTCTTTGAGCTCTCTCTTAGAACCTATTTCTTTGCCCAGGACGAGAGGAGCTTTCGCGTCCCGTGACCTCCAGAAAAGGAACTACCAGATGGATGAGAATCCCCTACCCCTTCTTAAAACAACATTATCTCACCACTAACCTCAACACTAGCCCTTGAAATAAACCTTAGCTGCCCCACACTCCTGGTCTCTGCTCCTTTCTTATGTCTCCACTGTCATCCCAGGGGGTCTTGGAAGGGCTGACTTTAGTCCCATAGCATGGCAGGTGAAAAGGCAGGAAGCTCTGCAGGCAAGTTCTGGTCCTGAGGTTTTGCTGCAGTTATGTTCTGCCAGAGACTTGGGAAAATGGGATAGAGAAAAATGCTCTGTATGTGCTAGGGACAGGAAGGATGGTTAACGGCTCCGGAGATTTAGCTTCTCTCTTCCTCTGCTTCCAAAAATAGTTTTTTGGTCCCTAAAAACACCCAGCTTCCCCCTAAACTTTGGTCACGTGCAATTCTGAAGACTGAGCAGGAGTAGGGGTTTAGATGAGCAGGGGCTCAGGCTCCCTGCTAATCTGCTCCCCACCTTTCATCCACAGGGCCAAGTCCCACCCCCCAGCACTCGAGCTCTCCTCTACTTCAGTCGACTCTGGGAGGTAGGACAATTCTCACTTTTTGAAGAGCTGGGGATCTTGGTCATCTCCCCTCTCCCCTTTTCCCTCAATGCAGCCACCCCAGCTCCAGTCTACCTGTCACAAAATTCCCCCTTTTCATTTTTGAGATTGTTAATCTCACCCAAATCTTATCACCGATACCATCAGAAATTCTGATACCCTCAGTCTCCAATATACTTATCTTCATCTAACCCCAACCCACATGCTGCCTCCATAACCCATTCTTGCATGTGGTCTTGAAACTTTCCCAATAAGCTGCCACAAACCACCCTCTGAATTCTATCTCTCTGTGGCCCACTCATCTTTCCTTCTCCCTCCAGGATTTCAAACACAACACTCCTTTCCTGAACTGGAAAGCAATTATTGAGGTAAGGGTGACAAAATCTCTCATTTAGGGGTCGCGAAGCTCAGATCTGGGGACATGGAGTTCTGGGACCTTGGCAGTGGCTTCCAGTTTCTGTCCCAGTTCCTTATCCTTTCTGCTGAGGGAGGGTGCCTCCCTCCCTTCCCACTTTTCTTGCTTTATGCAATGCTGAGTGGGGGTGGGGTGAGAGAGAGAAGCTGTGAGTCACTGAAGGAGAAGGGTGGCAGGTCCTCCCTAGAATAAAAGCTCAGGCCAAGGGTTAGGGCATTCACAGGTCTAGGAGCATGAAGCTGGCTACTGTCTCTGCTTTGCTGCTGCTCCTGCTGGGCATGACCTGGCTCCGAGGGAGCCCCAGCTGGGTGGGTACTACAGGGTGAGCAGGTGGTAGGGACCATGAGTTGGGGAAGAGGGAGGAACCTCAGAACTAAAAAGGGGGGCACTAGGGAGGAAAGCTGAAAGGAAACAGGAAGTATGGGGGGTAAGGGGATCAGGTCATTATCAAGTGCAGGCAGATGCAGCATTCTGGGAAGGGTAGGCAGGACCTCTGGGTCTTCCGGAAAGCCATACCTTGAGTCTGCATGGCCAATGGCCTTTGGGAATCAGGACCCTTGGGCACCGAGGCAAGAGTTGCTCACTCACTAATCTACATGGGCTAGACACCGGAGGCTGACCAGGCGGGAGGAGGTCGAGGCCTTCCAGCTGAGTGCCATCATTCACTCATGTAGCACCAGTGTGGCCATGTCACCTGATTCTTCAAGAAAAGTTAGAAATCTGATTTTTAATTGCTCATAATGAATTTAATTAAAAATGCATACCAAGCAAAAAATGTCTGGCGGCCTGTGGTCAACTAGTTTGTGACCTCAGTGCTAGGGCTAACAGTGGAGTTAAAAGTCAATGTCAGATGTGGATGAGGTGGAGTTAGGAAGAACATCTTAACCGTATGTGTGTGTGTGTGTGTGTGTGTGTGTGTGTGTGTGTAGGGGTGGGTGGTGGTAGGGTTCCTTGTAGATAAGTGATGATGTCAGAAGCTAAACTTCTCTCCTACTGCTTAGAAATTTCTCCTTGCCTTGCTCAGGGAAGGGTAAGTGGCAAGTGCATCTGCAGTGTGTCTTAAGTGGCTCCATCTGCTCTCTTGTACATCTCCCTTTTCTTTCTCTTTCACCCAGAGATAACACTTTGCTGTGGATAACAGCTCATACTTCTAAGAACCCTGTAGAGAACAGTGTTTGTGAACAGGGATAAAAGAGCCTATGAGGGGAGCAGGGTTTGGTATCAGCAAAAGGTGGGCTGGGACTGAGGGCCCTAGGTCTGCCCCAGAGAAGCCTGTGTGGGCATCACTCATTTGTCATTCTAGCGCCATCTCAGGCCAGCCTGCTAATGCTCCAGATGCCTGGGTGGGGGTGGTATTGCCACACCCAGTTCTCTACCCTTTCTCCCTAACACTAAGTGTGGAAATCTGTCCTGCATTATTTGGGCCATCATTTTCCTCCAGGCTCACCGCCCTCTCTTTAGGCAGCATTTATCAGGGACCACTGAGAGGGGTGGGGTGGTAGGTGGGGTGTTGGTGCTCCACAAGGAGGGCAGACCCTAGACAGCAGGATGCTGGATTCTTGCAAGGCTGGCCAGGCCTGAAGGACCGGGACACCCTAACTGTGACTCCATCTTTCTTACAGGGCACCAATGCATCATCATTCCAGAAGAGGGCAGGCAATGCTGGTCAGGTAAGTCTGCTTCAAACTGATCTTGTAAACTCTATTGTTCCTGAGTCTGGCCAATCTGAAATTCATTCCGCCATTCTAATTTTCTCAGCCTGGTGCAGGATGGCAAGAAGTAACAGCTGTAACTACTAAGGTAAGATATCTGCCATGTGACCTCCTGATTTAGATCTCACTTGTATCCTTTCTTACCTCCCAAGTAACACTTGAGGAGTTGAAAGAGGTAGCAAGGGAAGGAGGCGGGGCCATTTGGGCTAAGAGCACAAAATGAAGCGAGGGTGTGGGCTCTGACTGGCTGAAGGAGATTCTAGAAAAGAAAACACATGACACAAGGAGGGGAGAAGGCAGGGGCTTTGAGAGGGGTCCAGCTAGGGAGGCTGGGTGTTTTCCAGAGAAAACCACCTTCATACCTTCTGTCCTGAGACCCACCCCCACCCGTTTTCTGCCATAGAACAATTATAACCAGCAGGCATATCCTACTGCTTCTGGTGGGCAGTACTCAGCCAAGATCACTGCTAAGGTAAGACATGCAACTGCCTTGTTTACAATGGGAATCTCTGCATGGGGGTAAGGGTGGGAGGCTTTTGCTACCAGGGTCCTCTACGTGGGGTGGCTGAAGCCAAATCCTGTTCACTTTGAAAGTCATGTCTCTCCACCCCTTTGCGAGGATACTCTGGCTCCCTGAGAATAATTTGGAAGTGGAGAGTAGAAGGTCCAGTGCTCTTCACAGCCGCCCACTCAGAAAACATTACAAGGTAGCAGTAGCTGCATCATATGCCATCATATGCCAATATCCTCCCAAAGAGAAACATATATTCTAAAAAAAAAAATCACGTGACACATGGCGGAACAAACAGCCTTTCTTTGTAGTTTCTGCTCTATACCTCTTTAACCGCTGACCTTTTGTGGGTAGTGGGTAGGGAATGAGTGGGAGCGGGGAAGAAGATAGACTGGCACTTAGGCAGAGCTAGCCTAGGAACTGCTGGCTGGTGGGAAAATAAATGCTTCATTCCATAAAGGAAATAAAAGAAAAAAACATTTGAGAATTTTGTTGCATTCAGTTGCAAAGAAAGCAATTTTATAAGTTCAGTAAATAAATGTGCTAGATACTAATTGGGCTGATGAAAAAAAAGCAGGCGGTATTCCCTCCATCTTTCAGAATATAGCCCTGCCCTTCCACTGAGAGGTCAGCAGCTCTGCTGACTGAGAGGAGGTAAAGAGGCAGTTCATACTACCTGTGGGTGTCCACTTCACCAATTATTTGTGGCTAATTGCCAACCGCCCCACAGGTAGAGGGAGATCTACCTATTTTCCCACACTCCCAGGGGCTGTGTGTGCTCAGGGACCACATTCAGTATCATCTTGGGTAGAATGTACTTCGTATGATAAATCTGTTGTGAAACAGATTTCATGGGCTGAATGTCTACAGTTCAGACCACAGGACCTTTGAGATAATCCTAGTCTGAGCTGTCCCAGTCACTGGGCCCTTCCTGAGGCCTGAGGACATGGCAGAGTAGAGAGAGGTCACTGTAGCCCTCACGTTACCTCTTCTGATCTTCTTTTTTACAGGGGGGAGTCACTCTTTCTTCCTCGGTAAGTACTAGGGCAAAGAAAATCGGTATTGTGAGAGAAGGGGTCTGAGGCTGGAGGTGCAGGGGACTGTACAACGTCCACTCAGTCACTCTCCTTGTCCTGCAGGCTTCCCGGGCACAACCTGGCCTGCTGCGGTGGGTGAAGTTTTGGTAGGTGAGTGTCAGGAGCTGTATCCGGGTGCTGAGGCACTGTCACCTGGGGGCAGGGCCCAGATCTAGGCATCTGCTTTGTTCTGGGTAGATGCTCTAAAGGTTCTGAGAAGGACAGCCCAGCGTGGGGTATGGAGAAAAGCTCATAAGAAATGGCTGACTCGAAAAGCGCCCTTTGAGTGCTGAGTGAAGGCTTGACGGAGGTGGGACCACGCAGGGACAGAATGACACACTAGGTTAAGGAGAGGGACTGGAATAGAAATTTTGGGGGGTGGGGTAACTGCAGAGAAGTGAGCCTTTTAGGTATAAAGGGTCAGAGGCAAAAAGAAGAATTCAGTCACTAGCAAGGAAGAAGTCATAGATTAACTTGGCAGAGCCACAAATCTGTTTTAAAGGATAGCTAAAGTGAGGCAAACGACAGGTAAAATTGGTAAGACACAAAGGGACTGTGGAAACTCAGAAGCTGGCAGAAAAGATACTCGGTTTCAACAAATTTAGGAGCAGCCACATTCTACCATTTGCTCTTTTGTTTTTCTTCTAGAAAATTACTTCCAATCACAACTGAGGCCCCGAAGAATGCTAGTTGACAAGGAGCCTGACTGTGCCCCTCCCTCAGCTCTCTCTCTGCGCCAGGCTTGGTCTGGGTGCTGACACCTCCTTCTAGGACAGGACTAGTCTGCCTGTCCCTTGTTGCTTCCCACCCCATGCGGTGTCTCCTTGACCACCAGCCTCATTGGAAACCAGATACTTTCTTTACCTACTGCATTTTGTGACCTGAAGTTACTGTAGCAATTCTTCAAGAGGAATTTCCTACTTTTGAGGTTTTCTGTGGAAATAAAACATGAATCTTGTTTCCCGAAGGCTCTCAAATCTTGTTCTTTAATAGTATACTGATGGCCCAGGTCGGGGAGGATGGAAGAGTGATTTAGGGGCAGATAATCTGTCTTCCTCCTGAGAGTGGCATATAAAACAGTGGGCTGAGAGAGACAGGACCTGGGTAGTCCTGACAAGATGTAGCCAGCTGACCTCACTGGGCCTCAGTTTCTCTATCTGTAAAAAAAGGTTTTCACCTAACCTACATTTGAATATCATGCTTACTACCGTTGAAGCAGCCATAGGTGTTTGCTAGCTTGAAAATGCAATGAGGGAGCTATTCAAATCAGAAGGTGGGAGTAAAGAGGTTGTTCAAAGATTGGAGATCTGTCCCAGAGAGTAAAGGTGGGGGCAGGAACAAGAGCGAGGGGTGGGTAGAGAATATGTTGTGGCTTTGTAAGTGCACTGAAGGCTGGATGAGGGGATGATTGGGTCGATGTGTGTCATCTCCAACACCTTATCCTGTACAGTGGCCTTGTGCCTCCCAGATGCAGAGGGGCAGCAGAACACTTCCCCAGTAATACGCAGATGAGACAGGCAGAGGTTCTGGGCACGGGCTGAGCTCAGGCTTATTGTAAGCCAAGGACCCCTGAGGACACAGCTGGAGAATCAACAGTTAGAGTCTCTGAGCCAAAGCCCCATTGAGGTCATCGTGTATGTCCAAATTAATGAGCTCCCTTATCTTATATCCCTATGGGACCCAAGGACAAATGAGGACCTGAAACACCCTGCAGGCCTAAGTGGCCACCTCTGTGATCGCACGTTTCCTGAGGGCATGACCCATCTGCTTTGGTCACTGCTCCAATCTCAGTGCTTGGCACAGGGCCTGGCACAGTGTAGGGTAGGCCTCAAATAGTTGATGAAGAAATGAAAGAAATTGGGTCCAAAATGGATTTGGGAAACTGATTTGATCAAACCCAGCTGACTGGGAGAAAGAGGACTACTCCTTCACTCTGCATCCTCTTTCCACTTATGTCCCTAAGTTGGGGCTACTGCTTTGCATTTATCTTCAGCTTCAACCATGTAAGGAGCCTTGCACTGCCTCCTGTGGCCACGAGGAGGAGACCACAGCTGTCCTAGGGCTGACAGCTTTCTAGGGTGTGGGTGACTTTTCAGAAATAGCGGGAACTCCAGTCTCCTCAAGCCAGTCCCTGAGGGATTAAAAGGGCAGCTGAGGTGATCAACATGGTTCTGGATTCTTGGGTCATTCCCAATTCAAAGGGCTGAAAGCAGCCCTTTACAGGTTAAAGTACCACCTGAAGCAGGCTAAGGCCTTCCTGTGTAAAGGACTCTAAAGGAGGGCAGGCCACCTCTTTCTCCAGCTTGAACCTTTGAAGCAGCTTCCCAACATCCTTTCATTTTTTCCCTTAAAATCCATTCTCCCATAACCGCTCAGAATCCTCCACAAACTTTTCATTAGTCCTGGAATAAAATCCCAATTCCCCACCATGGCTCAGGATGATCGGGCTCCGGCTTCCCTCTCCAATGTCATCTGGACCTGCTGGGAAAGGCCCTCAGGGGATACTGCTGTTATCTGCCTTTGGAACCTAAAATCTTCAGAAGTTTGGAACTTTAACTGCTTTAGGTCTTAATTCAAATGTCCCTCCCAAAGCCACTCAGCCAAGGATACCCATGCAATCATTATTACATCACCCTGTTTTAGCTTCTTCACAGAATTTATCATTCTCTGAAATTATCTTGTTTCCTTTTTTTTTTTTTTTGTTAAATTTTGATCTGTTTCTTCTACTGGAATGTAAGTTCCACAGAACAGTTGCCAATTCCCAGCACCAGGAGCCAAAGTAGCTGTTCAATAAATATTTGTGACAGACTGGAAGGAGGTATCAGGATTAAGTGGGATCAGTCCAGGAAGTCTTCCTGGTAGAAGTTTAAGCAAAGGGTACACAAGGACAAGGGCAGGCGGCAAAGGAAGAGACCAGATTTGCTGGGCAATGTGGTTTCTTTCTTAAATACGATAACACTGGTAGAGAGAGGAAAGGATGGGATAGGAATACCCTGAGCTCTGCCTCCCAATATCCCACATACCCTAATACCCCAGTACCCCACACCCTGGCCTCCTTTCTCTCCAAGGCTTGTCCCCTGTGTGTTCACCAAGGCCCCGAGGCCCCACTGTGCATCCCTTCAAACCCCCCATTCCCTCCTTGAATCCAGGATGCTGGCTCCCAGCCCCTAGGTGTGTCTGTAATGTAGCAATCAGGGCTGGGCCTCACCTCCTACCCACACTCAAGTTCTGGCAGATCTGGGTGGGGTGGGGGCAAGTCTGTGGGAAAACAGGGGTTTACTGGTATGCTCAGAGAGGAAACTAGGAGGTCAACTAGATTTGGAAATGAGGCGATGCAGAACCAGCTCTGTGCCTCTGACTGACCCATTAACCCAATGTGATGTGTGTAAAGCAATGCTGACTCCCAGGCCAATTCTCCTGCCAGCCATTATCCAAACTGCTGGGATTTTCTCCAAGTGAGAATCCCCCTACCTGCTCGACCATTGGACATTGGACACTCAGGGAACACAAACTCACAGAGATGGTATAAATGGGGAAAGGGGAGGAGCTTGGAGAGAGACACTAGATTTTAAATTTAGCACTTACAACATAAGTCACAAAAATCCAAAATTACACTTGAAAATCCATCAGAAGGGTACCCAATTGAAATAAATCATGAGTCCAGAATAGCCAAGTTTTTCTCCAGTATAAGAACAGAATTTCTTTGTTTGTACACATGAAGCAGCTGGCTTGTGTTTAGAGGCATTATTCAAAACTACCTATCTTTAAACACTAGAACTAGAACTAGAAATATCTTCAAAGACATATCTGTCTTAATATCTTCAAAGACATATCATCTTAAAGACATATCTGTAAGATGCTCATACTACACGAAGCATCTGGAAACTGAGGCAACTGCATGTTCATTCTGGAACATATGCTCATTTAGTGCCATTAATCTCTTAGCTCTTTGTTTTTATTTTGCCAAGAGTGTATATTTTAATTCATTGAAATTAACGCAAGAGTGTGCTCAGAGCTACCCACTATGGCTGTGCAGGCTGCACACCACAAAAGGGGCTGGTGGGAGGTAACTGCAGCCTGTCTCCCAGCTCTCAGGGCATGAGTCTGATTCACACAAGGTGGTACATGGGCAGGCCAAGGCCCTTTATAGGACTACTCCACAGCCCAGGAAAATAGCAATACAGATGCAGGCTCTGGGATCTTGGGTTTAAACACTGGCCCTGCCAAACAGTGGCTATGTGAGCTTGCGTAAATTACTTAACCTCTGTGGTTCCCCTACCTATAGAGTGTGGGTAATTATAGTACCTACCTCACAGAATAACTGTGATATTTCAATGAGACTGTGCATTTGTAGCACATATGAAGGCCTGCCATGTAGTAAGACATCATACATTGGCTAACACTTTTATTAGCAGCATTAGGATCAGTTGGAGAGGAAAATAGGGAAGTCAATTTGTTGCCAAAGAACTCTGGAGCCAAATAGAAGATGGTGTTTAGAGGTGTTTGGATCATTTATTGCTTTAGATGCCAAAGTGTTCTTCCATTAGCATGTCTAACTAGAGTTGATTATATAATATCAGTTCTCTTTTGTTGATTCTTCATTCCTTCTGCTCCTGGGGTTGACCCCATGCTGACAGAATGGTGGTTAATGAGGTCCTTCAGTCACTGTTAATTAATTAGCAAGAATTCATTACACATAAAAACTTGTATCCTCCAGAAAATCTTTTGGGAGGTACTCCACCCACCTCATTTTCTCACTTGTACCCTCCAGTAGCACCAATTGCACATAACATCCACTCCCACAAGGTCATCTGTGCTTAGCGAGAGTCCCTCAAGCACTGTCTCCTCAGGTAGCTCTGAAAAGGGGGAGATGCCATTATGAAAACAGAGGAGGCTTTCTAAGGCTAAAGGGGGATGGGATATTAGGGTCTGGGGTATGGGGGCAGCATGAGAATTGAACTGAAGTGCCAGCTTCTGGGGTTCATAAAGATTGTTTATGAGTGACTGTGGCCCTCCCACCCTAGGCCTGTGTACATTGCATCGGGTTGGGTAAAGAGGCCCATTCTTAAATAAGGTCTTGATTTGTCTGGCAGCATCAGTAGATATTCCAGCTCCTCCTTATTACACCAGGAACTGGCTGGGCCACCTGAACCTCATTGTGGAGAGAGTTGCTTGATTAAGATGTTTTGTCACTTTGAGGTGATACAATTCCGGAGGTGGAGGAGTGGGGGTGGGGGCGCGTGGCATGGGAATAAACTTAATGTAATGGAGTAGGCATTCAAAGTTCAGGGCCTATATCCCATTTCTAAGTGGTTAGCTCTAAGACCTGTTTTGCTTTTTTGCCCTTATTCCTTATCTTAGCTCAAAATAGTCATTGCTCTGAAGACCCAAGAGTAAGAGATGGGCAATTGGATAGTGGAAGGGGTCCAGCCGCAAAGGAAGAAAGATGGAAGGATGCTTGAATTCCAACATAGCCAAGAAATGTTGGCTCCACCTGTACTCTGTGTAAGGCATGGTACTGGGAAGATATAAAGGTGATTAAGATATAGTTCCAGATCTCAAGGAACTTAATGTTCTAAGAGGGAAATAAGAGAAGAACATAAGTTACTCTAGGTGCAATGCTAGAGAGATACAAATGAATTGATACGGCAATTCCAAGGGCAAAATGTGTGAGGGCAGAGGGAGGGGAACAGAGGGAATTAAGGAAGCTTCATTCAAGATGGATGCTGGGTTCTTAAACTGGAGACGAGATAAGGTTGTTTTAGGAATAAGGAACAGCATGGGCTGATGCTTGGAGGAGGAAAAGAAAGGTATATTTATTTGATAAGGAGTCTTGTTTGGCCAGAATGTGAGGTATGTGCAAAAGAAATATAAGAAGAAAAAGTTAAAAAGGCAGGTTGAGGCCAGAGCATGGAAGCCCTTCAATGCCAGGAGTTTAGACAGGGTAGAAAAAGCCTGAATTATAAGAGAGGGATGAAGGATATAAGGAAAAGAGACAAGACAAAAGAAGAGGTTACTTGGGTGCCATTGCCAATTCCTTGGAGGGACAGGTCCAACCTGTCTCAATCCCAGCTCCATTTGCATGAAGAACCCCATTGCCACCTCAGCTTCTAAGTGCTTAGGGCAGAATGTAAATTGAGAAATCTAAGGTAAGTGGGGAACAGTCCACACCTCTCCGCCCAGAGCCCTGGGGGTGGATGACAGGATCTGGGGGTGAGTCAGTAGGGTGGAGACCCCATTTCTGCTCACATCTGCCTCCCTGGGAATATAAAGGGCAAGCAGTAAGGCCCCGTCTCAGAGCACCCTAACCCTGACACCATGAAGATCCCAATTCTTTCTGCTGTGGTTCTTCTCTCTCTTCTGATGCTCCACTCTACTCAGGGGGCTGCCCTGGGTAGTTCTGAGGTGAGCACATCACCTGGGTTCTCTTTTTCTTATACTAATTACCTCACTTACTCTTTGATTTCTTTATCTTCTGTTACTAGATAAGTGGTTCTTATTTTTGAATATTATCGGAGGCTAATGAGAAGCTGGGGCTCTGAGGGAGGGAAGAAGGGAGGAAGGAAACAAAGTATTTTTGGGAAGACCTAGGGATGGAGATGCTGATTTTTCTGGAAGGGATGGTAAAGTATGGGGTGGAGGCTGGACAACTGAATCCTAGGAAGAGACAGAGGTTGAGGTTGGTTGTCTGGGTTCAGCCTCACCTTTGTTTTATTTGTATCCCTGGGAATGGCTTCCAGGTGACTGGAAGCTCCCTACTATCTCTGGAGCCTAGGCCATAGCAAGCATCCTTATAAGCCAGTTTCCAGCCAAGAGGAATCCTGAGGTCTCTCTATCCCCATCTTATCCCAAGGTGGGGAGAGAATGTGCATGCTGGACTTAAAAGTCAATGACAGGGTCACAGATTCAATTGCTTAGGATCTAAGCAAGTGGTGTCAGTGAATAGGAGGGCTGGGGGGCCTCAGGGGGAAGTGCAGAGAACTTGCGCAATCTAAAAGGGGGCAGTCTATATTCAATCTTACTGTTGCTAAGTAGGAAAATGTACCCATTGTGGACAGAGTTTTAAAAATTTCAGGAGAAACAGAAAATCTGATTTATGAATTCTTACTCATTAAAGGTATTTAATTCAAATTTAAAAACAAACCAGCCAAATTATTGTGAGATCTAAACATTTGGGTCTAGCCTGTAGGCTACCTGTTTGTGACCTCTGTTGTGGGTAGTAAGAAATAAGGGACAATAAGCTGGGCAAGTTGGGAGAGCAACAAGATGGGCTGCACTGAGGTCTGGAGGAGTTAGCAAATGAATGAGGGAAACAGAGACTTGAACTTTGGTGGCAATAAAGTCACAAAGCAAACCAACTTCAATCAATTCAAGAAAGGCAGGGCACTTTTACAGTTTGGCTCCCACCAGCATGCCAATCGCCCCCACCCAGCTCTCAGGAACACCTCAAGTCAACTTCAGAACAATACCAGCTCGTTTTTCTTGGGAGGAGACCTCTTTCTCCACCCTTTCCACCTGCTGCCTATAATGGATGCAGGCCTGGGTTTTTAACATCTCTACCTTACACCTGCCCTTCTCTTCATCTTGCACATCTGTCAGCATCTGCAGTGCTGGAACAGAATGGGTTAACTGAAGTCCCATGTTGGAGAATGGGACTGGCCTCTGGAGGAAGGCAGAGCTGGCAGAGAGGATTTGGGGAGAGGGACTTGTCCTCATGTGGTCATTTGTCTCCTTTCTTCTCTTCACTTTCCAGGAAGAAACCACCATTGGTAATTATGCAGCAGGACCTGAGGTAAACACCTGTTTCCCCACACCCCAGCCATGAGTTTGTCCTGTCTTTCATGCTCCTTAGCAACTTTTGCTTTTTTGCTTAGCAACATCTTGCTTTTTTAACTAGGCCTTGAATACCCAGTTCCTGAACATCGACAAGTTGCGATCTGTAAGTACAATCTCTAGTGCTGCCCCTACAAATACCCATAACAGAAAGGAGATCCATGCCTTGGGAGCAAGCTTGCAAAGCTGCCATGGTTCCTTCACCCTTTCCAGAGGGCTAGTGGCTAAGCTCTGTCCTTCCCTGGAACTGAACCACTTCTGGTCTCTCTTTTAAGGCCTTTAAAACTGAAGAATTCCTGAACTGGCATGCCCTCTTCGAGGTAAGTGCAGGGGCACTCCTTACTCTCTTTGACTGTCTACAGTCTTCTCAGGGTAGTGGCAACATGTGCTAGTTCTCAGTTCTTTCTGGGTTCTTTCCTAAGTTCTAGGAGGGAGTACTTGCCATACTCGGATGCTGTCTAGCCAAAGGAAATTTCCCCAGGAGGCTGTCATGGTTATACCTTGTTTTCCTAACATAGCAGTGGAGGAACAAGGCCACAAGATAATTCCAGAAAAGGAAGACCTTAATTGGTCAAGAGTTTATTTGAATTCCCTCATCATCTATGAAGAAACTGAGGTCCTATGTTAGGTGGCTTACCCAAACTTAAAAGGCTAAGTCAGTGACAATACTGGAACTAGAGCTTGTATAGTATGACTCTGCACATACTCGCTATATGCTCTCTAGCAAATGTCCTCAGTTCTCTGAGCCTCAGTTTCCTTACCTATGATATGGGGACGATGACAGTACCTACCTCAAAAGGTTGCTTTGAAGATCAAACAAAATTATACCTACAAAGCAGTTAATATAAGGCAGACACAGAATAAGGGCCAAAGATATTGTTTCTCACTGTAATTATAAAACAACATCACCATCACCACTGCAGAGAGCTCATTCCATGAGTACTTACTGATCCATGCTCACCTGACTTGTTACACATCTCTCATTCTCTTTTTCTGTTTCAGACTATCAAAAAGAAGCTTCCTTTCCTCAACTGGGATGCCTTTCCTAAGGTGAGAGGTTGTGGGTGTTAAGAGAGTAAGTAGGTTGGAAGTGAGGGAAGAAGCAGAGGATCTGTCAGGGAGAGTGGGGACACTGACAGGAGGATAAACTTTTTTCTCACCGAAGTTGAGGGAAATCTCAGTTACAATATTTAGAAGCAAATGGGTACTTAGACTGGGGCAGAGATTCCTTTCCATCAGTGCCCCATTCTATCGTGGGCTTCCTGATGGGGGACTCCAGCTTCCTGTGCCCGAGGGCCCCAAATCTGACCACATCCTCTCTCCCTCTAGCTGAAAGGACTGAGGAGTGCAACTCCTGATGCCCAGTGACTGTTCCCTCCAAGACCCAGCACTGCTGGTGCCCATTAAAAGAGGGGGCTCATGTGGGATCTGATTACCAACCTACAGTCAATCTTTCCTGGCTCAGTAACTCCCAATAAAATGTTTTCTAACCAAATTGCTCCTGAATCTATGTCTCTGTTCTTATCCTACTGGGCTCTAGAAAGGAATTAAGATGGAGTGGGCTCCACATCTGGTAGGCAAAAATCTTGAATTCTGAGAAGGTAGTGAGCTAGGAGGAAGTGGGAAGGACATATCAAGATGGCAAGAGGTCCCTTGGCTCCTCAGAACTGGCTGACATCCTTGAGGAGCATGAAACTGTGAGTTGCTTGGTAAGATGCCCAGGGAATTCAATCTGCTTTCTGAACTGCTAGCACCCTCCCCTCCTGCCTTTTGAGAACCTGTTTCCTTTGGTGATAGCAATTTAGTATAGCAGAGCTATTTCGAATCCAAGGCTCAGGACCCAGCTTAACTCATATGAGCCCATCTGCCCCCTTTTTAAAATTAGGTAGGTTTTAAATAAAGAAAACTAGTGATATGACCCTGGGCCTTTCTACGCATTTCTTTCTTTATCTGTGAAATAAAGGTAGAAATAAATAAGAATGATAATAATGACCTTGTGGTATTGTTATAAAGGTTAGATGAGATAAGGTATGTAAAACTGCTTGCAGGAGGCCAGGCACATAGTAGAACTCAAGAATTGCTTGTTCCCTCCACTCCTCAAAAGAGCTGCCACAATGACCCAGATTTATTATTTACTCACTCAATCACTCATTCACTCACCAAACCATCCATCCATCCATCCATCCATCCATCCATCCATCCATCCATCCATCCATCCATCCATTCATCCTTCCACCCACCTACCCACCCATTCACTGCAAGGATCTTGAAACATCATCTGGGTTCAGTTTTAGTTCATGCAGATTTATTCTGCATGGAATCTCCACGTACTCTGTGGAGATTGCTATCACCAAAGGAAACAGGTTCTCAAAAGGCAGGAGGGGAGGGTGCTAGCAGTTCAGAGAGCAGATTTAATTTCCTGGGCATCTTACCAAGCAACTCACAGTTTCATGCTCCTGCTCTGTGCCTGCTCTGTGTTTTAAAATGTTGAATTAGTTGAGATTGCCACTCTGAACATGCCTGATCTCATCTGAATTAGTTAGGATTATTTCTGGTTTCTCTTGAAAACTGGAAAAATCAGAGAATAGTGGACCTGTGATTGACTTAAATGCAAGTAACAGCTGCCCTCTACACAGAACATGATCTCTAGGTCAGTAAAGTTCCACCTGCCAGGTCTCACTTACTTACATTGTCTTTTGGCCTTTATAAGCAACTGGTTTTGCAAACTATGGCCTGTAGCTTACTTGAAGAAGTAAAATTAAATTTGTGTTGGAGGAGGAAAAATTTCCTCCTACTGTCTTAAATTTTGTGGCTGGCCTAGGAATTAAACTGATATAAGACAGATTAACAGGAGAAAAGCATCCAAATTTATTTAATATATTTTTTTTTACATGTACACTGGAGTCTTCAGAAGAAAAATGTAGGCTTGAAGAAGTCATTAGGCCCAAAAGCTTATATACATTTTTATACAAGGAACAACAAATTGTGGGGCTGTGACAACACAAAGCATCTTGGACTAGGGGAAATACACTATGGGACAGTGACTAGGAAATATATGGGGGAAACTATTGGAAGATTAGGGTTATTTTAGTAGGTTTGTTTACAAACTAGAGTTGACTTCCAGACTCTGGTGATAAGATTGTTCTTCTCTTCCTGATATTGGGTAGAAAGAGGGAGGGCAGAGAGCCTTCTTGCATCTGCTATGTCTCAAGTGCCTTCAGCCCCTAAATCATCAATGTGCCAAAGTATCATATTTTGGGGTGGCATATTCTGAACTCACTCATTTGGTTCTTGCTTCAAAGAGCTTACAGACTAGATGACTGAGACATGTAAATGTTGCTCATACCTTTCCTTCTGGTTAACTAATAACACACACACACACACACACACACACACACACACACGTGCACGCGCACGCGCAAATGAGAAGCAACTTATAAATAGGATCATCAACAGAAAAGAAAGAAATGGAAACTGGTCAAACACTGCAATCGATTAAAATATTTAGCAAAGATTGAACTCTCATAAATTGGGTGATAGAAAATGGAATAGAGGAAGAAGGAGGGATAGTCCTTAAGACACATTGATTAAGTAGCTAGGTTTTAGGGAAAGACAAGAATTGTCATATAGAAGTCAAGAGTACATTTGAGGTAAAGCAGTAGTTCTCAAAATGTAGTTCTGGGATCAGCAGCATCAGCATCACTGAAAACTTACAAGATCTGCTAAATCAGAAACTTTTGGGGAGTGCAATCTGTGTTTTAACAAGCCCTCTAGGTGATTCTGATGCACTAGAGCTTGAGAACCATTGAGAAAAGGAAAGCCGGAGAATGACTAATGCAAAATCCAGGATTGTAGTTACCTTGTTGGGCAAGAAACCGTCATGTGAGTGGGGAGGAGCAAAAGGAGGAAGAGAAGGATGATTGAAGGCTTCCACTATTAGTATTTTTACTTTTTCCTTAAATATATTATAGGGGAGGGAAACATCTTTTCCTTCTACCCTTCTAGGTTCTTGGCTGGTTCTCTGTAACAAAAGATAAATTAACAAGAGAAAAGCATGCACATTTGTTTAATATAAGTTTTACGGGACATGGGAACCTTCACAAAGAAATGAAGACCTGAAAGGGAGGTTGAACCTGTACATTTTTGTGCTGAGTTTGATGAAGAGTGGAAAGTTATGGAAAAATGTGATAGCACAAAAAGAGTATGAGCCCAGTGTAGTAAACTGTGGAAAACTTAGCAAGGTCTGTTCATTCAGATTCCTCTTGGGGGGGTCTCTCCATATTAGAGATTAGGATGCTCCTTTCCTCCAGGTACAGGGAGGGCATTTCTCACATAAGGGTCCTAGGACCTGTTTAAGGGGAAAATCAAGAAGTCATTCCTGCGCCTATTTTCTCAAATGACTTTAGCTTTAAATATTCAATATACAAAGGCACCCAAACCCCATCAATATACATTTTATACATACTTATGTATATTTACAATAATATATTATTAAAACAAGGGAACGTCTTTGAGTAAGTTGTGAGTGCTGAGAAAATAGAGAGTAAAGTAACAATTTTAGTTTAGGGAGACAGGAATCTGAAAAAGAAGTGTAGATATGCTTGTGGAAATGAGTGAGGAATGTATTCTGATTTTTAAACAAAAATGACAAAAATGTACCAATATGAGCCAGGTAATTCACAGCATTGAAAAAATGGAAGACAAGACTCGTTTTCTCTGTGAAATGTATAGGACAAGGAAGAAGCCAGGAAGTAATCACACTTCACTGTATACTTCATAAAAACAATCAGTGCATCTATGCCACCCATTAAAGAGGATATAGAGATATACGCTGAGTTATAGAACAATCTCTAAGATCTAGTAAAATGAAAAAAGAAAGTGGCAAAGCACTGTGAATAGTATCTTAGAAAATAGAAAGATGGTACAAATATACGCTCTTATATACAGAAAATGTCTGTAGAATAAAACTAAAGAAGTAATGGTGATCACCTTTTGGGGACTAATGTACTTTCACTGAGTGCTTTTATTGATTTTATGAAAACAAATTTTAGCAAGTGCATTATTATATATTCAAAAGAATAAATTAAAAACAAAAACTCTACACCAGAAACTAACATAATATAATATTGTATACCAATTATACTTAAAAAATAAATAAGTAAAACTGTAATAAAACAACAAAGAAACAAATAAAAAAAACCATTTACATTTTAAAGTAGCAGAGACTAGCCCATGAATTGGCCCAGAACAAGCATTTCTTACTGAATGAATGAAGTAGAGTTCCTATACATTTCCCCTACCCTTTTGCTATTTAAAGTGTGGTCCTTGGACCAGCAGTATCAGCATCACCTGGGTTTGTGAGAAATGCAAAATCTCAGCCCACCCCAGAGCCAAGGAATCATAATTTGCATTTTAATGCGAACCTACCCACCCCCATCCCTGCTGCCTGCCCCATGGTTCATATGCACAATGAAGTTTGAGAAGCATTGCCTGAGGCATTACTACTGTTAACTACTACTGTGCAGATCACCTAAGAAGTTTATAATCGAGTTGAACATAAAGAAGTGCACAGGTAGAAAGTACTGGATACCACTAGAAAAGATATGTTCAAGTTAAATTGATCAGAAGGGAGAAATTCCTTTAGAGTCAAGGTAAGAAAACTAAGGGAGTAGTTTTTGAGCTGGGCACTGAAGAATTCATAATGATACTAAACTATAACCACAAACTCATTGGTTACCTTTAGAGATTTCTGGGAACCAATTTATTATTTTGAAAATAGATAAATAAAAGGAAAGGATCATGCATTTATTCTCTTTCCTGTATGAATTGTACCACAGGGCAAACAGTTTTTCTTTAAACAAGGATTTGCAGCTAATAAATGCAGATGGATAAATAGAATTATAGTATCATCTTGCAAAACTTAATAAAACAATAGATTTAGGCTAGATTAACGACTGCTAAAACTGTCAAGTGAAACACTGACAGAGAACCTTAGAATGGTGAATCAGGCTGACAATCAGCGAACCCATGGATTCATCCAACACTGAAAGAAAGATAAGGAGACTTGCCTTTGCAAATGTGATACAAGACAAGGCACATATCACCACCTATGAAGTATTCTTGCCAAAAGTCAACCCCAAATCTGATTAAACCTCTGGACTCTAGACCTAATTACCAGATTGCAGGGGAAGTAAAAAGAATAACTTGGTAAAGAAGAAGAAATTAGCACTCCTGGCTCCCTGCTGGCCACTCCAATTTCCCATGGGAAATTCCAGAGGACTAATGACCCAGTTTCTTCAACAAAAACATTGAAGGAAAAAGGAGAAGAAAGTAAGGTACTTCCAAACAAATTAAGAAACATATTGCTGAAATTTGATGTATAGATTTTTCCTGTCTCCTGATTTGAACAAATAAACTAAAAAAAAAAAAAATATTTATGAGACCAAGAAAATTTGAACACTGACACATGATGTTAAGAAATTATTTATTTTTTGATGTGAAAATGGCAAAGCAGTTATGTTTTTTAAAAGAGTCTTTATCTTAGAGATACATAATGATGAATTTACAGAAGAATTAATAAATTGTTTGGGATTTGCTTTAAAACAATCTACTGGGATGAGAAGGTTGGGGTATATATAGGAAATAAGGTCAATTATTATTAAAGCTAAGTGATAGATACATAAATTTGTACCAGATTTTACTTTCGCATATTTTGAAAATTTCCACAATGAAAGTTTTAAACCACATATTTTTTAAAAACATACTTTCACACCTTTGGAGCAAGAGCGAGGACAAAGAGGGTGTCCCCCCAGTGGGCAAACATAAGCACAGAACTGGTAGCACAGATACTACTAGTATTGACTGTAGTGTGGGTGGTGAAGGCTAGAAATGCAGGTTCAGTCAGATGATGGAAGGCCATAAATGCAAGGCTGAGAAATTTCCATGCCACCCTGTGGTCAGTGGATAGTCCTGAAGGCACTAACAACCACAGCTATAATTGCAACCACTGTCACAATTGCAGCAACAGCCACTCTTATTTGGTTTTTATCACAGCCAGGCTTTATGCTAAGTGCTTTGCATATATTATCTAAATTGATCCACATAACAATGCTATTAGGTTGGCATTATTATCCCTGTCTTACAAATGAAGAAACTGAATTTCAGAGAGATGAAGCAATTTGTTTAGGCACACATAACCAGTATCTGGCAGAGCCAGAATTAAACCCGCATGCACTTATAATACTACCTCCGCTTTAACAGGAGCAATTCTAACTTCATTTGCCTTATAAACTGGGGTTCCATGTTAGATTTTGCTGGAAAAAATTTCCATTCCTTAAAAAAAATTTGGAAACCACTGCTGAGAATGATGGGCAGCGGCTGAAGTCATTTTAGGCAGTGTAGCCTGGTGATTAGAACACAAGTTTTAAAATCAGTCAGAGCTGATTTCAAATTCTGTTTCTACCACTTTGTTAGCTATGTGACCTCTGGATTGCCACTCTGTCAAGGCCACCATTTCAACCGTTTGTAAAATGAGAATAATACTAATACTTCACAGGAGGTAAGAAACAATAAATGTCAGCCTAATTCTATTCATAGTAACAAACTGTCGCTGTTATGATTATGCTATATAACTCCAGTCAGATCATGACCCTGACAGATTTGTACTTAGAGAACCGATAATAGCAATTGCTCTCTTCTAATGAATGAGGAAACTGAAGCTCAGAAAAGTGAAGCGACTTTCCCGAAGACACCCAGAGAGGAAGTAGAAGAGCCAGGCTTTACACCCAGGTTCTGTTAGACTACAAAGCCTAAAATTTTAATCACTTTAACTTCCTGTCTCTATAAGACAAGGAAAGCTCCCAGATACTGAGCACCTACAATGTGTAAGATATGTGTTAAGTACCTTACATTCACGTTCTTATTTAATTCTTACAACTTTATGAAGTAGGTATTATTATCATGTCCATTTCACAGAAAGAAAAAATAAAACTCAAATGGCAAAGCATGGCTGGGTCTAACTTTCTGTCACATCAGACTCCTGAATGAAAAAACCAGGACTGAAGTACTAAGTTGTGAATATGTGTACCCCAGCCACTATCGTCTTAGGAATAAACTAGGAACTATTGTGTATATATATGCAAAGAGGTAGATATAACGATTTCCATAACAGCAATGCTCACAATAGCTCACAGGT
The DNA here is from genome assembly GCA_004027375.1 of Macroglossus sobrinus. Taxonomy (NCBI): domain Eukaryota; kingdom Metazoa; phylum Chordata; class Mammalia; order Chiroptera; family Pteropodidae; genus Macroglossus; species Macroglossus sobrinus. Next base: position 39,043 of record PVKZ01003418.1, read on the forward strand.
GGAAACTACCTAAATGTCCATCAATCAGAGAATGGAAAACAAAATATGGTATATCCATCCACTGGAATGGTAGGTATCAGACAGTGACAATGAGATAGGGTGACATTTATCAGTAGGCTGCAACTGAAAAACAATGTTAGATGAAAAAAGTAAGTCACAAAATGACACCACAGAGTGAGACCATTTATGCAAGGCTTAAAAACATGCAAAGTAATACTGTATGTTTGTGGGTACCCTCATTTGCAGTAGAAGTGTAAAAACACAGATGAGAAAAAATCCTTCACTAACAAGATTTGTGTTACCTCTGGAGAGGGAAGAATATAGGATTAAGAAAGGGATGATGGGGCTTCAACTCTATCTGTAATGTTCTAATTCTTAAAACAAGTGCGAAGCACACAAGTCAAAATGTTAAGATGGATAAAGTTGGGGGATGTGTACATTAGGCTTTGTTAGTATGTTTTCTCATATTTTTACGTATGTTTGAAATATTTCATAATAAAATATTTTAAAGCAACTATCATACAAGTACTTTTATTTGAACTTGTCGAAAGCCATTAAGCCATGAGGGAATTTTGTGGCTGACACGGCACTCCAGGCAGAAAGAATAGGCTTTGCAAAAATCTTGAGGCAGAGACGAAGCTTCTATAAATGAATAGAAAAGAGCTCTTGTGTTTGGGGGGGAAAAGGTAGTAAAAAAATGAACCAGAGGTGGATGTATGGTGGCTGGCAGGTCACAAAGGCCTACTACTAGGCTGTGGTCATTGATAGATGAAGTGTGACAGGAAACTTTTGCAGCTATTTCCATCAAGTTCTTGTGGAGAATTAAGCCCTAACACTCTAAGGTATTCATTGCATGTAATGGATCAGGTCATCTCCTATTGTATTAGAGAATGGTAGTAGCTAGTATCATCCTTAGAAAAAGTGAGAAAATGATCACTCATACTATTCTTTTCAGGACTTAATTCTTTCCTAAGCCCCTGAGAACAGCTGCATGAGAGGACATTTGAAAAAGATCACATTGACTGCATTGTAGAGAGTGGATGGGATAGAGGCCAAGGGGCGAGTAGAAACATGGAGATCAGTGAGGAGCTCTTCCTTCAGTGGCCCAGATGAGAGGTGGCAGTGGCAGTGGCACTGGGGCTGCAGTACCTGGATAGTGAGAATCGAGTATTTTGGAAGTCTGAACCAACTGGAACCAAAGGATTAGACATGGGGAGGAAGAAAAAAGAAGGAGTCCAGGGCAACTACTGAGTTTTGGTCTGAGTGACTGGGTGGATGCCAGTGCCATGTATGGTGACTTGAGTTTTACTCCCAATTCTACTGGGTGACCATGGCTCAATAAGGAACTTCCTCGCTTCTGAACCTCAGTTTCCTCATTAGTAAAATGGAGATTGACATGGAGATTTGATGAGATCATGCATGACAAGCATAGGTCTGGCAAAAGTAAGCATTTGGATTGCTATTATTATCATTGTGATCATTCCTGCACAACTAGCACACTTAAGTAGGCAAAATCATGGGCTCTGAAACCAGTCAGACCTGAGTTGAGTCCCTGCATTGTTGTGTAACATTGGCAAGGTCAATTCACTTCTCTGAGACTCAGATTTCTCTTCTGTAAAGGGGTTTAATGAGATTACACTCCCTTCAGACCCCATTGTGAGGATTCAGTGAAGTCTTAATGTGAAGTGCTTAGCGCTCAATGAGGTACATAGTAATTGCTCAGTAAACAGGGCCTAAATACTACAGTAATTTGAGTTTTCATCTGTATGTGAGTTTGAGAAGCAGAATTATTACTTTATTATTAAAAATAAATATCTTTTATTATAAAATAATACATGCTAATTGGGAAAATGCAAATAGTACAGAATTATATAAAGTAGATGATGAAAGTTGACCTCTCTCCCCTTCCCCTAACTCCCTAAGTAACTACTGTTGACTGTCACATAGACTTTCAGAATTTTACATACACACACCTATGTGCACACATGTGATGTTCTTAGGGAGGTGGTACAAAATAATGGCTGAGAGTTCAACTCTAGAGTCATACAAGTTTTAGTCCTACTAATGCCACTTATTTGTTATGAGATATTGGGCAAGTTATTTAACAATCACTTAAGTCTCAATTTTCTTTTTTGTAAAAAAGAAGATCATGACAATACCGACACTGTGCTTTGGTAAAAAGTCATCAAATAATGCAAACATAGGGATTAGCCTTGCGACCACGTGTCAAAGGCCTGAGGATACTTAGCTGCTATTATTATTATATATACCTCTTGGCCATTATGGACAACACCGTTTTCTTTATGCTTTTCTGCACGCTTTTTTGTAGCTTAATATGATGTCTTGAGCCTCTTCCCACACCAAGAATCATCTTTAATTGATGCAGGGTTAAGTAGGTGGACCCCTTGCTAACTCCTCATCTCTAAATTTCTGCTTCTGAGAGATTCCAGGATGCATGTAAGTAACAGAGGCCACAGCCTCTGTGGTGCCTGGGCTTCCCAGGCTTTGGAGGCAGGTAATAACCTTATATATCCACGAGGTGGCAGGCAGATTTCAAGCAAAGACAGCAAGTGGCACAAGGGAAGCGTGGGGCCCTTTAATAGCTCTTTATCTCTCTGATGTGTGCCCTTGAGACTTTATGTGATTTTTGAGGTCACATCTTGTTTCCTTTAAGGGAGCTATGTACCCTGCTTTCACTTTTCACTGAGGAGCCACAGGCAGAATTCAGAGTAAGCTCCCCTTAGATCCCGAGATCTTGATGTCATTGTTTTACAGAATCTGCTATCTAGAGTATTTTGTAACTGGTTTTATGATCTTATTATAGTTTTTCTTTTTCTTTTTATTCCTTTTTTGAGAGAAAGAGAGAGAGTCTACTGATTGTGGCAGATGGTTATTTCCATCCCACCTCTTTGCCCACTATATACACAGACTGCTCATTATTTCTGGGACTTATTTCCTCCTTTTCCAGGATCTAAACCCCTCCCAGTACCAACCTTTTCTCGATGCTCTACTAATTTGGACAGTCCTACTTTTCTTTCTTCCTTCCTTCCTTCCTTCCTTCCTTCCTTCCTTCCTTCCTTCCTTCCTTCCTTCCTTCCTTCCTTCCTCTCTCTCTCTCTCTCTCTCTCTCTCTCTCTCTCTCTCTCTCTTTCTTTCTTTCTTTCTTTCTTTCTTTCTTTCTTTCTTTCTTTCTTTCTTTCTTTCTTTCTTTCTTTCTTTCTTTCTTTCTGCTCCAACCATGTAACAAAACTCAGACACTCTCTTTGCTCAAAGGCCATTGTCATATTTGTTCATATCTGTATGTGTTTTCCTCTTTATGAATGAGTTTGTCTTGGATTCTTAAAGACTATTTCCTTGAGAAATGACAAGCCTTAAAAGTCCAATTTGCAGAGGAAGTGTTAGGAGGAGCCAGACAAATGGTAATGGTGTGAAATGAAAGGTCAGGCAGAAGGTTGGTGATTTCTTTGGCACAGGATAATCCTTGGCAAGGATCATAACTATATTAGGGCCAATAACAATTATTTTCCTATCTCGTTTTCAAATGAGATAAGATCCTAAAACCACTTATACATATGTGAAGCACTTTATAACTTGTTAGGTATCATTAGCAAAATCACCCATGCAGAAAGGGCACTAGATGCAAAGTTAAGAGACCCGAGTCTTGTTGCTCACTATCAACAATTGCTACCAAATTGTTGATAGTGAGCAACAAGTTTTTTCACCAGCAAATTGATTCAGTCATTTGTTGAACTCGTACCTGTCTCAAGAATGGTTTAGGTACTGTGGATGTATAGGTGAACTAAATAGACAAGTTATCCCAGAACCCACATTTAAGAGAGGAAGACAGACAATAAACAGGCAAACAAACAAATAATAAGAAAGGAATACTTGAGGCTAATGATGGCAGATTAAATACGTTCTTCTCCTTTGGCTCCTTCCTGAAATAACACTATAATGACAGTAAGAGATCTTTTAAAAAGGCACTAAACCCACAAGGACAGGGAGAACAAAAGAGAATGCAATGCCATCAAAATTTTGGAAGCTGGAAAGCAGATGAAAGAGTGGTAACTGGTAACTGACTTGGTAGATCTATGAAAGTTGAATCTTAAGCCAGTAGAAAAAACAAGATTCAACCAAAATTCTACTGCAGAGTCCACATAAGCTCATGAGGAAATGGGAGTGAAAGGTAAGCTAACATAAGGAGGTTGGTTGAAAGTTTATTTGAAAAGAATCCTCAGATCTCTTCCCCAATTTTCTGATGTGAGGCAACTGCCTCTCACCCAGGGAAAGATTGGAGTTTTATTCTCTGGAGAGGATAACTCAGAGGGTCTTCAGAATAACATAGTTGCAAGAGGGAGCAATATAGTATATATATAGAAGATTAAAGGAACTCTGGATATTGAGACCCTCTTCCTCCCCTCCAATTTTTTTTGTCATTTGACTCCTGAATTTCTGGCAGTTCAATTTTCACCCTCCAGGCAGAACAGAAGATTTTTTTTTTCTGAGAAATATGTTCAGCCTAAAAAGAAAACCCCTAAGTATTCACATTGGAGGTCCCCCTGCCTAAATGACCCAGCTGAATCACTCTTCATTGAAGCCTAATTCATGTTCTCACAGCTTTCATTCATTATTTAGTACCTAAAGAGGGCAGCCTCCAAGGTAGCCCCAGTGATTTCCCTTCCTTGTATTAACTCTTTTGTATAATTCATTCTCTTTTTGAGAACGAGTTGAGCAGAAATGGTGGGAGATCACTTCAAAGATTAAGTGTATAAAAAAACTGCCTTCTATGTCATCCTATCTTGTTTTCTTGCTCGCTTGCTCTGTTGAAGATAGCTGCGCTATGGAGAGGCTCACATGATGAGGAACTGAGGAAGTCCTCCAACCCACAACCAGCCAGGTACCGAGGCCCTCATGTAACAGCCCTCAAGGAACTGAATCCTGCCAGCAACCATATTTTTATTGTGAATATTGTTAAACATCAAAAGTATAGGAAATAGTACAATAGAAGCTAATTTATTCATCACCTAGATTTAAAAATTATCAAGATTTTTCCATATCTTCATTCATTTTTTCCTTTCTGCCTTTAAATCAAACCCTAGACATCATGTTATATTACATATTATATATATATATACACATACATACATACATACATACATATATACATACACATATACATACATACATATTAGTCCCCCTCCTTCTCTTCAAGATGAGCAACCGAGGATTACCAGATACCTGATGACAACTTCTGACATAAAGGCTAGAGGCCAAAAAAGGCAACTCAGAGCAGGAAGGTGAACATTTTTCAAAGAGATCAAAGGGGATATTACAACTATAAAACGAGATCAGGAATAAAAGAGAGTGCTTAGAAATGAAAGGTGATGGCAAAAAGGAAAACTCAAATAAAAGGGCTGGAATGTAAGCTTGGGAGAAATTTCACAGAAATAGAGCAAAAGGATGGAGAAAAGAAAAATGCGAGAGATGGAAAAATTAGAGGGCCGGTCCAGGAGGTCAATATCCCCCAAATAACAGGAGTTTCAGAAAAAGAGAAGAGAAGAAATGAAGGCAAGGAAAGAATCATAAAATGTTTTAAGAAAATTTCCCCAAATTGAATGATATTATTTTGCAGATTTAGAGTCTATCGATTGTCTAGAATAATGGATGAAATTTTAGAATACTTGTGAGAAGGGTAAGGACTCTTCAAGCTTTCAATGAGAAAAATATAGTCTGCATACAAAAAATCAGAAATTGGAAAATCTTGGGAAGTTTCAACAAGACTGGAAGCTAGAAGGCAATGTATCAATGCCTTGAAAATTCTGAAGGAAAATGATTTTCAATCGAGAATTTCACACATAGCCCAATATCAATTAAACATGAAGGTAAAATAAAGACATTTTCTGACACGTAGAGTCTTGAAACATGCACTTTCTAAAGAAGCTGCTAGGAAACATAAACCAAGGGAGAAAAACAAGAGCAGAGAAACAAAAATACCTCTTAAGAGCATCCAGGGGCCAGATGCTGTATGCCTGCCATAAACTGCCACCTGTCCAGACTGGAGCAGGTCAGTAAGTTTTGAGGGAGATTTCTTCAAGAAGATAAAATTTATATCTTACCTCTGAATACCTCTGAAGGTCTTGAGAGGAAATAAAATAATTGGCAAAGAGTTTGGGGCAGAATCATAATAAGTATGTAGAAAACTAAGCTATTGAAAAAAAAGCAATTATTAATTCCAGGGGTGGGGAAAAAAGTTGTGCAGAGTAGAAAAAGTAATCATAGTTTATTACAGAGCCCCTCTATTTACATAGTCACAATAATGAAAACATCAAGTATTGTTCTAATTATGCAATTATGATATAAATATATTAGGAAGACATAGAGTGCGAAGGGTACGTGTGTTTATGTATTAGGGAGAGCTAAATCTTCATCTGCCGTAGGAGAAAGTTAAAAGATAAAACTTGATATTGAAAAATGAAAGCATATAGTAAAATAAGGAATTTCCTTAAAGACATGAAAGGATAAATATTTAGATGAAAAGAGGTGAAAGTTGTTTCCAAGAAGGGATAAATGACTGTAGTGGGACCAAAGGGTGAGGGATGTTGTTTCTGATAGCAAACCATTTGAATTATTAAACTATGTACACAGATAAGTTTTCTAAAAATAATAGGTAAGACAAAAATCATATCAGATAGTAATAAATGCAGTAAAGTCAGTGATTCAGAGTAATGTGACTGTATCAAAGGGAGGCAATTTTGGAGTGGGTTGAGGAGAAAATCCTATGAACAGATGAAATTTAAGTTGCAAGTAGCCTGAAAGATGGGGATTCAGCCATGTGAGAATGTGGGAGAAGAGGGTTCCAGGAAAACAAAGCAGCAAGTGCAAAGGATCCGAGGCAAGAAAGAGCTGTGCAAATTGTTGATAGCACAAAGGAGGAAGGATGTGAGAAGGAGGGGGTATAAAAGGAGGGAGATGAGCTTGGGCAGATGGACCAGTGTCAGATCACGTAGGGCCTTGGCGGCCACGGGGAGGGCTTGAGAAGTTTTTGAAAGCCTCTAAGCAAAAGAATGGAATTATGATTTAAACAGATTGCCATATATAAGCACGTATGAACATCAACAGGATAGCGGATACTGTTCTAAGTGTTTTATATGTACAATATTAAGTTCATTAAATCTTCATAATAGCATGATGATATAGGTGTGTTAGCCACCCCACTCCCATTTTTTTTTCTCAGTGAGAAAACTAAAGCCCAGAGAAGTTGAGTTGCACAGTGTAAGCCCAGATTCAGACCCAGTCAGTACTTTTCACTACCTCACTGGAGACCCCTCTGGCTAGTCTGGTGGAAGGGCAGAACTAGATATGGTGATTCTCAACTCTCCAAGGCTTCCAGGTCCCTGGAGAGCTGTAACAAAATAAAATGCCCAAATGCACTTTTTAGAAGTGCCTCAGGTGGCTCTGCAATGCAGCCAGGGTTGAGAATCATTGGACTGGAGGATTTCTATAATTCTCCAGAGCTCCATGATTCTGTCCTTACACCACCACTTCTGTTCCAGGCCAGTGGACGTGGGCACAGCATAGGAGGACTCCTGGTCACCTCTCATGTCCTTCTCAGAGCCCAGGCATGTTGCCTCTCCTTCCTAAAACAAGCTCCTCACTGGGTTCCTCTCTCCTGCTCTCAGCACTCAGATGTCTTGTTCCACCTCTGCTTCCTTTCTTTCCTCAGAACCTCAGCAGTAGTCTCTACCTCCCTCACCAACTTTCTATACCAAACAACTGCACACCGCATGAATCACATTTCCTGTCCTCCTTCCTCTTCTGCAATGAGGAAACAGATTGAGATCATGAGAGTGTGCACCAAGTTTTGAGAGGGAGTCTGGAGTCCCAGACTGGAGTCAGAAGACCCTCCTGATGAGGACTGGCACATGTCACTTTACATCTCTGAGCCTCTGCTTTTCCTGTTAAGTAGAGAGAAGATATCTGCTGTGCTTCTTATCATAAACTCTCAAGAGCCCCTATGATCTGACCCTTGTCTGCTCTTCTAGCTGTCACTAAGCCCTGGTTACCCAAGCCTTTCTTTACCTTGTGTAAAGTCAGCTTCTTCAAGCCTTGAACTTGCCTCAAACCCTCAGCTTGGAATATTTTTTCCCCCAGGTCTTGGCATATATTATTCCTTTTTGTCATCTGGTAGTAACTCAAATGCCACTTTTGAGAGGCCTTTCCAAGCCACTCATTCAAAAGTAGCTGCCTACTTTCTGCCTCAGGTTATTCTTCACCATCTTTTCTGTTTTACTTGTCTTCACAGCCCTTAGCATCACTTCAAAGTGTCTGTTTGTAAGTTTACCTGTCTGCCTCTCTCATTAAAATGTGAGCTGCATGTTCACGGCTGGGTTTTTAGCACCTAGAACAGGGTCTGACACATAGTAGGCCTCAATAAACATTTATGGATGGATGAAGGCCTACACCTATGGAAAGTTGAATAATGTAATGTCTGCTCTGGAACTTTAGAAATTTTAGACTGCTATACACATTTATGGGTCTTCTATTTAAAACATTTAGATTTGGGAGCAGTATATATTTTTTAACACTGTTTCCTTGAAGCTGATAATAACTGGCTGACACAAGGCAGGAGCAAACATTTGGGGAGAGAGAGGCTGAGATTATAATAGAGTTACGGATAGCCCTTTCTTGGGTAAGCTGCTGATGGACAGCTGGCTGTGGCTGGCATTTACAGCATTGGTTACCAATCCCCACCACTTGATCTCACATCTCCTACATTTCCAGTTAAAATTTTGCCAAGTGGATTACTGGACTACTGCTTCTGAGAGCTTAGAGATCTTTGACCCAATTTCCTGGTTGAATGTGCAATTTGTAGATGAGAAATGTCCTCATTTCCTGTGACTAGAGAAAAATAATGAAAAAAAATGGGGCGAAATTATCTAACCACAGGAAGTAGAGAAAGCTGACAGAAAAACAAACAAACAAACCCCAGAACTAACAGAAACCTGAAGCTAAGGGGCAGGAAGTTTGAAGGAAGTAGAGTTGGAATCTTGGCTGTGTGTTTTCCTTCAGATACTCTCTAGGATGACCCTGCCTTCTCTGAACACAGTAATCACTATAAAACCATACTACATGTGAGCTCTGGTCAGGTGAGAATTTCTGATAAAGAAGCAAAACAGTATCTTTTCTGGAAAGGGAAGTGAAATAGTCACTGCCAGGTTCTCTTTTTCCTGAATTGGGCTGAGCTAGCTCTCTCCATTTCTATTTTCTGGTAGCTGCTCTAGGCTTCTGTCTGTGTTATTCATTAACCAGGCATTAATATTTCTGTTTACCCATCTGCCATCCTACAGGGAATTCAGAGGAGTCCTGCAATCTAACCAACCACCTGGATCCTTTTGGATCCGGACCAGCAGCCACATTTAGCTAGTGTTTATGGTGCCAGAGGCTTATCCTATATGTAGCCAGGGAGAGAGAAAGTTTCCTCAAGTAGGATGTGATCTGTCTATCAGTTGAGCATATATCCTGGGAATGTGTCTAGTGATATGTTTGAGCTGGATTGCAAGAGATGTTTATTAGCATTTTTTGCCAATGCCATGTTCAGTGACTTCACCTTTGTAGAAATTGGCCTTGGTGGAGTGTGTCTGCCATAGAAATTGACAAGTGCAACAACTCAAGGCCTTTCACAACCTCCATTCTCTTGCTCCCCACCACTCCTTCCCATCCCAGAAGCTGATTGTGAAACATCTTTTAGCACACCACTAGGAACATCTATTTATCAAGTAGATGCATAACTTGTAAAGCCTTTTTGGTCCTTGGATAACCACTTCTAATGAAAGAAGAAGTGCTATTGTACTTTATGTTTTCTTAACTGCCATGCACATTATCTCCTTAACCTAACAACCATCTCCCTTCAGTGGTAGGCACAGATGCCAGAGTGATCACCTTAAAATAGAAATCAGATTATCCCACTCTCTTGTTTAAACTCTCAAATGGCTTCCAAAGCTCTTAGAATAAATTCAAACTCCTACTTGTGGCCTAAAAAACTTTGCATGGTTTGGTTTCCGATGACCTCCTTAACTTTATCTTCCATTGTTTATTCTTTGCAGTTCACGGTATTCCAGCCCAATGGTTCTCAAAGTGTGGTCTCTGAACCACTAGCATCAGTGTCACCTGGGATTGTTAGAAATACAAATTCTTAAGAAGCTCCAAGGTGGTGGAATAGGTAAATGCTGTGCTCTCCTCCTCCCATGAACACATTAATAACAACTAAATTATAGAAAAATCGACACAGAAAACTATCTGAAGACTAGCTAAACAGAAGTCCTACAACTAAGGATATAAAGACGAAGCCACACAGAGGCTGGTAGGAGGAGAAGAAATACAAAATGGGTTGGCCCCACACGCACATGTGGCAGTTGAGAATTAGGAGGGATATCTCAGCTGCAGAGATCCCCCTTGAGCAGTGAGGGGTCCCAAGCTGCTTAGGATCCCCAAACAGGAGCATCAATGCTGGGAAGAGGAGGCCCCACAACACCTGACTATGAAAATCAGCAAAATTTCATGCAACCAGGTGAGATGAAAGGCTGTTGGAAACCCAGGCTCTGTCCTTTTAAAGGGCCTGTGCACAGACTCTTTCATTTGTAGGCACTCACCCTAGGCTCCACCAGAGGGTCAGCAGCTCAGGAGGTGCCAGAGACATACAGGGAGAAATTGTGTGACTTAAGAATGAAGGTTGGAGGAACAGCTTCCAGTGTTCCTGTGTTAACCTTGCCCACCACATAACCAGATCTGAATCTGCATTAGCCTGGTGAACTCCACTCACTTCACTGTGGTTACTCCCTGGGATCCCACCCCACTTAACTAATGTATTGCAAGCGTTTCTTTCAGTGGTGAGCAACAGGCATTGGTTCATGCTGCAGTCTTTCTTGGAGAACTCTTAGGGGTCCATAGGGCTAAGGTGGTGGCCTTGGTGTGCTCTATGCCTTTTGCTGAGTGGCACCAGTGTCAGCACTGGCACCAAATCTAAATCTGCATTAAATTGGTGAACATCACTTTCCCCACCCTGAGATCCCACCTCATCCAATTTGCATACTGCCCCGAGGCTCTCTCTGTGGCTGAGCATTATGGGCACATGGTAGGTGACAGAAGGCCTCAGGGTGCCCTGGACTTTTTGCTGAGCTGCCCCAGGCTCAGTATTGGTGGCAGCCAACCTCATTTTGCAGTGCGGCGTTTCCCATGTACTTCCAGGTCCAGCACAGGTAGCGATCAACTGCAGCAACTTTGTAGCTTCTACCAGGTAGCCTTGGGGTGGTCACAGACAGCAACTGACCTTGGTCTGCACCAGACACTCTACCAGGAGGCCCCTGAACCAACACACCCTGTGTTGTGATCAGCTTCATACCACAACAAAGCACCACCTGATTAGCCCCACAAATGGCATATCCAAAGGGTGATTTCAACAGTCATCTGAGGCCACTCTGTGGGGTCAGACCCCACACAGAAGCTGATAGGCTGTGGTTGTGGCCAGTCCTCACAGCCAGTCAGCCTGAGGGTCAGTCCCATCCACTGACATGCCAGCAGCAATCAAAGCTCAACTACAACAGGAAGGCACACATAACCCACACAAAGGACACTCTTGGAGCACCTAGCTCAGGTGATTAGGGAGACTGTATCAATGGGCTCCACAGGACTCCTACTACGTAAGGCCACACTGCCAACACTGAGAGATAAAGCAGATCCACCTAATACACAAAAATAAACACAGAGAGGCATCCAAATGAGGGGACAAAGAAACATGCCCCAAGTGAAAGAACAGGCAAAAACTCCAGAAAAAGAACTAAATGAAATGAAGGCAAATACTCTAACAGGTACAGAGTTTGAAAAACTGGTTATAAAGATCCTCAGGGAAATTAGTGAGATAGTTAGCATAAAAAAGAACATAATAACTATAAAAAAGAACCGGTCATAAATGAATAATACAATAAGTAAAGTGAAGAATACAATAGAAGTAATCAACAGAAGATTAGATGAAGCAGAGGATAAAATCAGCAATTTGATTGACAAGGTAGCAGTAAAAACCCAACCAGAATGTCAAAAAGAAAAAAGAATAATAATAAAAAAAAAAAGAAAAAAAAGAGGATTGTTTAAGGGAGATCTCTGGGACAATATCAAGTGTAACAATATTTGCATTCTTGGGGTACTAGGAGAAAAGAGAGAGCAAGGGATTGAGAACCCACTTGAAGAAATAATGATGGAAAACTTCTCTAACATAGTAAAGGAAATAGACATACAAGCCCAGGAAGCACAGAGAGTCCTAAGCAACATGAACCCAAAGAGGTCCACACGAAGACATATCATCATTAAAATGCCAAAGGTTAAAGACAAAGAGAAAAATCTTAAAAAGAAGCAAGAGAAAGGTGGTTAGTTACCTACAACAGTCTTATGGAGCACCCGTAAGACTGTCAGCTGATTTCTCAATAGAAATTTTTCAGGCCAGAAGGGATTGGCACAAAGTATTCAAAGTCATGAAAAGCAAGGACCTACCACCAAGCCTACTATATCCAGCAAGGCTATCATTTAAAATTGAAGTAAAGATAAAGAACTTCCCAGATATAAACCTAAAAGCAACAAATGAACAGGAGGAACAGAGACTCATGGACATGAACAACAGATTACCACGGGTAGGGGAGGAGCAGGGAGGAAGAAGGTAGATGAGGTAAAAGGGGTCATATATGTGGTGACAGAAAAAAACCTAACTATGGGAGGTGAACACACAGTGTAAATATATATATATATATATATATATATATATATATATATATATGCCTTACTGTTAATGTGTGCATCTGAAACTTATTGGATTTCGTTAACCAATGTCACCGTAATAAAAAATAATAATAAATTAAGAACTTCCCAGACAAGAAAAAGCTAAAGGATTAATCACCACCAAACTAATATTACAAGAAATGTTAAAGGGACTTCTTTAATAAGAAGATGGGAGAAACAAAAGAACATAAATACGAATAATAAAATGGCAATAACAACATAGCTATCAATAATCACTTTAAATATAAATAGATTAAATTCTCTAATTAAAAGATATAGGGTAGCTAGATGGATAAGAAAATAAGACCCATACATATGCTGTCTACAAGAGATCCACTTTAGATAAAAAAAAAAAAACACACACAGACTGAAAGGAAAGGGACTGAAAAATGTGTTTCATGCAAATGGAAATAAAAAAAAGCTGGAGTAGCAATACTTATATTAGACAAAATATAGACTCTAAAACAAAGGCTATAATAAAAGACAAAAAAAGGACATTTTGTAATGATAAAAGGATCAATACAATAAGAGGACATAATCCTTGTAAACATTTATGTACCCCAAATAAGAACATCTAAATACATAAAGCAAATATTGACTGATAAAGGGAGAGATTGACAGTAATACAGTCATAGTATGGGACTTTTAATACCCCATTGACACCAATGGATAAACCTTCCAGACAGAAAATCAATTAGGAAACAGTAGCCTCAAATGTTACATTAGCCCAGCTGGATCTAATTGATATTTTTAGAGAATTTCACCCCAAAACAGTACACATTCTTTTCAAGAGCACATGAAACATTTTCCAAGATTTACTACATGTAAAGCCACAAAATAAGTTTTAATAAATTGAGAATATTAAAATTATATCAAGTGCCTTCTCTGACCAAATATTATGAAACTAAAAATCATTTTTAAAAAATCCTGAAAAACAAGAAAACACATGGACGCTGAACATACTATTAAACAGTGAATGGATTGATGATGATATCAAAGAATAAATCAAAAGTTACTTTGAGACAAATGAAAATAAAAACACAATGACCCCAAATCTGTAGGACACAGTGAAAGCAGTCTTAAAAAGGAAATTCATGGCAATACAGTCTTATCTCAAGAAGAAAGAAAATTCTCAACTAAACAATCTAGCCTTACACCTAAAGGACCTAGAAAAAGAATAATAAACAAAGCCCAAAGTGAGTAGAAGGAAGGAAATTTAAAGATCAGAGTGGAAATGAATAGTCTAAAAAAAATGTAAAAGATTGATGAAACCAAGAGCTGGTTCTTTGAAAAGATAAACACAGTTGATAAACATTTAATTAGACTCATCAAGAAAAAGATTGCAAAACATAGAAGGACCTCAAGATGGTCATGACAAGCGAAATAAGCCAGACAAAAAAAGTCAAAGGTCACATGGTATCACTTATATGTGGATTATAAACCTAAAAGCAACAAATGAACAGGACAAACAAGCAGACTCATGGATGTGGACAATAGACCAGTGATTACTAGAAGGGAGGGAAGAAGGGGGAGATAGAGGGGGTAAAAAGGGTCAAATATGTGGTGACAGAAAGAAATCTAAGTATGAGAGGTGAACACACAGTGTAAATATATATATGGCTTACTGTTAATGTGTATAGTTAAAACTTACTGGATTTTGTTAACCAATGTCACCATTAAAAAAATTGATTAATTAATTTTACAAAAAGAGAGAGGGCCCAAATAAATCAAATTAGAAATGAAAGAGAAGTGACAACTGACATCACAGAAATACAAAGGATTATAACAGTTTTACTACCTAGCATATAGTACTTGTGTCATCAATCAAGCACCATTTTAAAACAGCTAATGCAATATCAGTAATTGTGAATTGTTTGAAATAAAAATATCTTTGCAAAACACAAATAAAAAAAGAAATATAAACTCCTGTGTTTCACCCCAGACCTACTAATTATGAAACTGTGGAGAGGGAAAACAGTAATCTATGCTTCAGCAAACCCTGAAAATGATTCTAATACATGCTTAAGTTTGCAAACCACTGCTCTAGCCCCACACTGGCCCTCTCTCTGGCCTTGAGACACTAAGGTTTTTTCCCTCCTCAGGGCCTTTGCACCAGCAGTTTCTATGTTTAGAATGTTCTTCCTGTGGACCTTTGCATGGCAACTACCTCTCATCATTCAGGTCTCAGCTGAATACCACTGACTCGGGAGAATTTTCCAAACCGCCTGAACTACCCACTTATACTTTCTCTCATATCCCATTTTAGTCCATTTGTAACATCCATTTGCCACATTCTGAAATTACCTTGATTCTTTATTTGTTTACTTGTTTATTAACCATTTTTTTCCTCACTATAATGGAAACCCCAGGAGGACAAGATACATTGTCTCTTAAACACTCTATTATCCCCAGCTCCTAGAAAAATACCTGGCTTATAGTAGTTAATCAATACATATTGGTTGAACAAATGAATTACTAATTTCCCAGTGAAGAAATGGGCTATCTATCTATCAAGTAACTTAATGAAGATTAAATATTTATTAATGAGTGTTAAAGTTTCACCCTGAAAGTCTCAGATCAGGCCCAGAGATTTTCTTGCACTTTAGAGAGCAGCCATGTCTCTAAAACCCTAGGAATCTCAGGTTGGAAAGGGTTTGGCAGTTACTGGTCCAGTCCTTTTCAGATGAATGAGTTTCCTCAATGTCCTAAGATGGTTGTTTTCTATCTTCTACTTCAAAATTCCTAGAGATGGGGGAGTGATTACCTTGTTGAGGTAGTTAGTTCCACTTTAAACAGCCCTGACTGTTTAAGATGTAACTCTCTGCCTTTTTTGCCCATGACCCTTGTTTTTCCCTGTGGGGCTCCATAGAATGCATCTTCCATAAAATGGACCTTATCTTGTTCTAGCCACATATCGAACAGTCTCTTACTTGCTTTTCATGTGTTAGTAAAAAAGCAGGCAATTGGAGTCAGGAAGACCTGGATGCAAGCTCTCTTTCACTTACAGGCCTTGAAAAGTTCCCTTCATCATCTTAGGCTCCTTCTCTAGAACAGGGGTTCCCAACCCCAGGACCACAGACAGCTATAGATCTGTGGCCTGTTAGGAACTGGGCTGCACAGCAGGAGCTGAGCGGCAGGAGAGCCAGTGAAGCTTCTGTATTTGCAGCCGCTCCCCAATGCTAGCATCACTACCTCAACTCCTCCACAGATCATTAGGCATTAGATTCTCATAGGAGCACTGGTCTCTGGTGCCAAAAATGTTGGGGACAGCTGATCTAGAACAGTGCCTGACATTTAATGTGTTCTTGTTGTTACTTTATTATTATTAGATTTTAAATCTCCAAAACATTCTGGTTAATTTTTCTGATTAACTTGAATTATTGTCCTTTGATTCCTTGAGTTAACATCTTTTATAAAATGTGTTGCTCAGTACTAAACATGCTATTGAATAAAACCCAGCAGAGTGAAATTATCAACTTGTTTAGATTGTTTCTTTTAACACCACTCAAAATCAAATTAGCTTTTTTGGAAGATCTAATACATCATAGATGCATAGTAAGCCTACAGTCCCAGATTTTTTCCCCTCATACATTACTGTCAAATTATCCTATAAAGTTGGTTACCTAATATATTATTTCCATTTAAAAATTTCTACTTGTTATATTTCTTCAAGTGGGTGTATATCTATGTTTCAGTTGTTATCTTAGAGCTAAATACTACTACTACTACTACTACTACTAATAATAATAATAATCATAATCATAATCATAATAATCATAATAATTTCTCAGCAATTTTGTATATTAAGTCTCATCTGAATCCTCATAATGAACCTGGGAGGCATACATTATCCTCATTTTATGATTTGGAAATGAAGGCTGGAGGTTGTGACTTGCTCAAGGTCTTCAGTTAGTAAGCAGAACCAACATGAAGTCAGGGCTCTTATGACACCAGTCTAGTATTGTTTTGAGGAAGGAAAAGAAAGAGAATGAGCTCTCGGTTGGGTGGAACTAATAAGGGAAGTAAGTCTTTCTGGAGAAAGTAAGTACTGTGTGGGATTTTATAAGAAGGGGGAAAGCAAGCAGTCAGAAGACGGGGTACGTGTGGTTGAGGCGAGGGGGACTTATAAGCCAGAAAGGTATCTCTGAAGAGTAATTCCTTGGACAGATTGGGTCCCTAAGCTAGGCCAGTGATTCCTAATTTGAGCTGCCTGTAATAATCACCTAGAGAGCTTTTTAAAACTCATCTGCTGCCCCTGACCCCTGCCTGAGATTCTGAGTCAGTAGATTTGAGGTGGCCACCTGCATTGTTTTTATATCTCTACATGTAATTCTGATATATAGCCTTCGTTGCAAACCACTAGGCTAGGACCTGGAGGGTCAGTTACCGAGAGAGAGGGTGCTTATGGGTCTTTATTCTGGAGAAATGAGTTAGTCAGGTGGAATTGGGAAGGGAGAGAGGATACAAAGCAGGCAATAGAATGATATGATATGAGTTTCTGGGAGGAAAACTTTTGATGATAAGAAAACTCTGAAGGTTTCTAAACAGGAAAGTAACATGTGATACATTGATAATTTTGCGTAAGGACTACAAGCTCTTTCTAAACCGATCTCTATTCATCAGTATAAACAGGATTATGTCAGTACCCTCACTTAATTCACTCTCATTACATCTTTACCTTAAAATGCTTCTGTGGTTTCAGATGCATCATCTTCCCATTTTGCTGTTTGCTGCTGAGTCTGGTTCTTCATTCCATTTTTGCTTTCCCTGTACTCGCAGAAAAGTCACAAAAATGGTGGACACTTGTTTCAGAGTTTTATAATCTTTATTTTTAATCTGCCAGACTAGGCTGTCTTTTCCTGTGCTAGTCCGTGATGAGCTCTGATTGATGGGTGCTAAGCTGTGTCCTGACCTGTATGGGGTGCCATATAGGGAGAAGACAAGATCCAGACCTCAGGCAGCTCCCAGTTTAATGGGGAGACAAGCTATACACATATTGAGCATATTTACAAAGCAGCAGGTCAGATTGATACAGTGCAAACCTAGATCACTAGAGGCTCAAGCCCTCAGCCTCACCTCCTAGTTCCTTTGGCTCAGAACCTTCCTGAGTTCTTTGACTTCATTTAGTATTTCCCTTCTATCTCTTTCCTGTTGGCTTTCCCCCAGCATCGACAGCTAGAACAGTGTCTAGACATTGTTTCAAAGCTCATGGTAAGATCGTTTTAGGGCTTTCTGCTTTGGCCTGGTCATTTCCAGCCACCGATCATCTCATAAGGACTGAATTCGTATTAGCTACATGGCTTCTGAAACGGTCTGCCAGTACTTCTATGCCTAACCATTTCTTCTTTTGTTGCGAAGCTGTGTTCCACTGGAAAGGAGAATTCAGTCAGAAAGGGATACCAAGCTGATGAGAGAAATTTTTACAGTCCCAGTAGTGGATTGTTGAATCTGGAACAGGAGCCCTCATGTTCTCCCTCTCCCCAGCCTGCTCAACTCATACATGGTCCCGAGAGCCTCTAAAGGTGCAGAGACATCCCTAGTCTGTGGTAAAGTCAGAGCTCGGTGCTCCCTCTACTTGACTCGCACTCCTATCCCCATTTGTCATTTCCGCTGTCTCTCTGCCTTTGCGTCCCAACAGGGAGGAGCTCCGATGCCGCAGTATCTGAAGCCCTTTTCCAAAGGCTCTGCGCACATCCGACGAAGAGAAATAGAAAAGCAGGGGATCCAGGCTGGCATTGAGGGAACTGAATACCACAGCTTCTGCTCGCCACTGGGGGCTTTTCTTCATGTAAAACCCCACCAAGTGGGATACATTATAAGGACCGAAGCACACCAGAAAATTAAGGAGTGTCACGATAGCCAGCCCCACAGCTCTGCGCCGCCGCTGGGCCCCCACATGGGGCTGAGTGAGCATGATCTTCACAAAGCGCCAGTAGCAGAAGATGGTGACCACCATGGGGATGAAGAAGAGGACAAGGCACAGCTCCAGTCGCACAGGAAGCACCAAGTCCAGCTGGTACTGGCTGAAGTTCTCGTAGCAGGTAATTTCATCCTTATTTCTGGCCTCCTGGGTTGTGTTCCAGTACTGGACAATGATCACGATGGTGCAGTGACCAAAGGACATGATCCAGGAGATCAGAGCAGCAATCACTCCATACAAAGGCCGGCGGGACAGCTTGTACTGCACGGGGAAAGCCACTCCCAGGTAGCGCTCGATGCTGATGCCCGCCAGGAGCCATGTGCTCCAGTAGATGCTGCTGTAGAAGCCGAAACCTGTGAGGGCACAGACTATCTCAGGCAGTTTCCATTTGAATTCAGATGCAGCCTCAATGATCTTGAAGGGCAGCAGCAGCAGCAACAGGAGGTCCGCCAGCGTGAGGCTGAGCAAGAGGATGTGGATAGGTGCAGGCTGGGGCTGGCGGACCCGCCCCATGAAGGCACGAAGGGCCAGGAGGTTGGCAGGAAGACCAGTGAGGAAGATAATGACATAGGCCACGAGGATCAAGGAGCTCTTCAAGCTTAGCATGACTATTCTGAAAGAGAATTTAAAAAAGGCAGAGTCAGGAGGCCCCACTCATAGACTGTGGTCTCACCTCTGATTCAGGATGAGGACATCCTCCCTGGCACTCTCCCCTTCCCAGGCCAAGGCTATCTGCTGCCACCACTGTTTGCTCACACCACCTGCCAGAACTGCCCAGAGCAATTATTGACTTTGCCTGGGGTGGGATATTAACTAGGAGTTATTATGTTTGCCATCATGTGTCTCTGGGGGAGACCAACCCTTGGCTTCCCAAGGGAATTCCCCCTCCAGTTTCCCCAGCCTTTCTCCTCCTCTCCTCACAGATCCAGGAAGTTACTTTTATCAGTTTCCAACTTTCCTTAAGTCCCTTCCTCAGTCAGAGACCTGCAGAGAGAAAAGGCAAGCCTCGAACTGAGAATTCGTGCAGTGAGAAGCAGGCCCCCCTACCCAGTTCTGGCTCTCCAAAGCACCCCACTACCTGTCCAGGAAGCAGGTGTTCAGCCCCCTAACCCATCTCCCAACCTCGTTTTCTCCTTTTGCAGAATACAGATTCTCCTCCACCTTTTCCTCTCCTGTCCAATACAAGACTCTGAGATTGCATTAAAAAGGGGAAGCTAGTGAAGTGTGGGGGTAGGAGGAGTGGGGAGAAAGCATGAGCCAGCACTATCTTTGGGGCTTGTCCCCCAAAAGGCTTTAGAGAATATTCAGAAAAGCCCACATGCAGTCACTGGCTCCTGAGCCTGGTGTTTTGACTATAAACAGAAGAACTCTTCTTAATGGGGTAGCTGTTTCCACTTAGTTTGTAACCCTCGCCACCCACGCAGTCTGGCCCCTTCATCCTCTTTCTGGGCTCGATACCCCGGTCTGTGATTTCTTGACCTCCACCACCCCACTGGCTCTTGTCTCCAGGTATGATCCTTACATTCTATTTCTGACAGACTTCCTCTAGCCCCCCAAAAACCTTCCCCTCCACTTCTGATCCTGGCATCACTTCCCAGAGTGCAAGCACTCAGCTAGCTTCCTTGCCTTGTCTTCGTTCCGGATAGATGGTTTCTTGGGATTAGTCCTGAAGGAAAGTCTGAAAGCTTCTGGGAGAGAGGAACAGAGCTTCAGCCACTGCTACTGCTCATTTCACACAGGAAAATATTGTAAGGAACCTGTCTGGTAGAAAGCTTTTATACCAGCACAAGTCATGTGACCAGAGAGAGGAAGGTCAGTAATTGAGCGCTGTCTCTTCTCCCACCCAAAGGAAAAGGCACCAACATCTTTCTTCTCACCCCGACAGATCCTCCCTCTGACTTCCAGTCCCATAGTTTCTGTCCCTAGTTCCCGAGTTTCTTTTCAATCCCAGGCATTGTTCCTATTTCCCAAGTTAGATCCTCTTCTCTCTTTTCTAGGAGATTTCTTCTATAAATCTACTTATTCTCAGAAAAGAGGATTCCTATTTCTTTTTATTCTTCAATTTTTAATTTTCCTTTCTGTATGGTCTCCTATCCTCTGCCTCCAGTAAGTTTCTTTTACCCTCTCGGTTGAAACAGATTGATTTCTCCCAGCCTGTGTCGTGTGGGATTGAGGGTCTTGCAAATGTGGGCTCAAATTCAAGTACTTCATTGTGACTTGGGGGCAGATCAATTTTCTGAACTTTAGTCTTCTTTTCAGTCAGGTGAGGAGCCAGCGAGATGCATATGTAAAGTGTAGGGCCAGTGCTTAGCACTTCGTGGATGCCAGTTAGTGGAAGTGGTCCCTCCTCTCAAGCTTGTTGGACAGCTTTCGAGAGAGTGAGCCACTGAGTAAAAGATCCAGAGGCCGAGGGCACAGACATGCCGTCTGACTTGGAAACGTGTCATGGATTCAGGGCCCCCATGGTGCCTGTGTGGCTCTTCCTAGGGGAATGGTGCTCAGGCTCCATTCCTTTCCCCCATGTATTCCCTCTTCCTATGAGCTAGGCCCAACCTCTGAGCCACCTTGTTCTTTTCTCAGTATTTTCGCCTACGTGGTTCTAGCTTAGAAGCTCCTTGAAGTCCTGTTGAAACACACGCCCGAGGAAACACAGAGTTGAAACATATTTTTCTCTTGACCTAGGGAATGGGTCTGTTTTGTTATCTGTGGTCATACCTGCTCACAGAATCTCTATTCTTTCTCAAGGACATACTTACCTTCTGTTGCTTGTTCATTCATTCATTCATTCATTCATTTTTTTGGCCTAGAAACCCTGGGTCCAGGTATCTTAATAGTTAGCTTTTGTTTCTGCTCAGCTCGACTCTCCTCTAAAACAAAAAAGTTCTATCTTTTCATTTATTTTCTTCGTTTAGCATGCGTTTGCACTTCCCACATAAACGGGAATGAAGGAAGAGACTATTATCTCTGGCTTGCTACCAAATTCATTTGTGTCATTTTGCTTTTATAATTTTCTGTAAATATTCATGAGGATCTGGATTTCACTGCAAAGCAGATTAAAATTTCCAATAAAATTTTCAGTTTTACTGGAAAACAGATGTTAAAGAGGACTCTATTCCTGCCTGTTCTTCCCCACCTCATACCTTTCTCAGATCACTGTTGTGTGTAACCTGTGTTGAAGATCCCCCAGTGAACTCTCTTCTCCATATTCACAGTAGTTATCAAGGTAACATAATAAAGGAAAACTTTGAACTCATAATTCAAAATCCCCACCTATGTTACAGGAAAAGGAAATGCAACTTCTCAGGCTGAATTCAAGGGCTGAGCGTCCACAGAAGCAGCATCTTTCACAATCTCTTCTAAGTTCAGGTTTCTTTCATCATCATTATTACCCAGCTTATTATACTAGGAAGTTGGACCCTTTCGCTAAAGTTATATATAATCACTTTCTCCATTTCCTTATTTCTCAGTCATCCCTCAGTCCACTCTAACCTGGGTTACATCCCTCTTTTTCTGTAGGATCTGTTCTTCCTGAGGTTGGCAGTGACCTCTATGTCACTAAATTTAGTGGACAGTTTCTTATTATTGTATTAGCATTCAACACAGTTTCTACACCCATCTTGAATTCTTTCCATAAATTCTGATATGTTGTGCTCTTCTGGTTTCCACACCTTTTTTTGGTCATGTCTTAATTTCCCTTGTTAGCTCACCTCTCCCTCCTCATCCTCTAAATGTTGAAGTTCCTTAAGAGTTGATTCTAGGTTCTTTATTGTCCTCATCCTGTGCTCTCTCCCTAGTTTACATTGCATCCACTTCAACAATGTTAATTACTATCTTCCTAGCATCCAATTTTGAATCTCTATCTTGGGCTTCTGTGAGCTTTCATATCCATATGTCCATCTGCCTAGTAGATGTTGTCATTTGGATGTCTTCTAGGCATCTCAAATTCAGTGTTTCCAGAGCTGACTTTAGACCTTCTCCACCAAACTAGACATTCCTCCAGCATTCTTTGTGTTGGGGAATAGAATCTCTTCCAATTTCATCCCCTGAGCCGTATCTTAGAGTCGATCTTAATACCATATTCATCCTTATCCCCTGAATGTAGCCCAACGTAACTCTCAAATAGTTATTGAATTTGTTTATCTCTCTCTCTCCACCATTATCCCATCTCGGTGTAAGCCACCATCATTTGCCACCAGGATTTCAGCAGAGGCCATGACTAGCTCCCTCACAGCCACTCGCTCTCATGACAGTCAACTCTCCATACTGTACTTAGTAGGATCTTTTTTAAAATGTCAAGCCAATTATACTATCTCTTAGTTTAATACCCTTCCAGAAGCTTCTTATTGCTTTTAGGGTAAACATCAGAAAGCTTAACAAGGCCTATAAGGCCTGTGTGGCATGGCCCTCACCAACTTCTGGCCTTAACTCATGTCACTCTTCTCTCTCCTTGCTCTCTAAGCAAGACCTTCTGTAAATGCTCCTCCGTCTTTCCTTCTGCCAGGGGCCCTTGAACAAGCCTCTGCCTGGAATGCTCTTTATTTCTCATTACCTGCTCCAACTTCCCCAGTCAATCTCTGGTCTTCTTTCAGATATCCATTTCTTCCTTTAGAACCCCCTACCAACCCAACCACTAGATTCAGCTAAATTCCCTTATTATATGTTCTCATAGTATCTTTTCTATTGTTGCATAGTATTCTGTTTTATGAATATTTTATATTTTATTTATCCATTCACCTACTGATAGACATTTTCTTCCCCTTTAGTTTTTGGCTTGTGTCAATAAAGTTGCTATGTACACTATTGTTAGATCTTTGTGTGAATAAGTGTTTTCAGTTCTGTTGAGAAAACACCTGTGAGTATATTGGCTAGGTTGTATGATAAACTTTTGGTTTAACTTTTTAAGAAACTGGCAGTTTTCTAAAGGGGCTGTACCATTTTTATTCTTACTAGCAATGTGGAAGCATTCCTGCTGCTTCACATCATCACCAGCACTTGGTATTTTTTGGTATTACAACTTATCTTAAGTTTTAGGCATTCTGATTATTGTGTCACAGCATGTGGTTTTAATTTGTATATTCCTGATGACTATTGAAGTTGAACATCTTTTCAAGTACTTATTGACCTTTTGTGTTATCTTCTTTTGTGAAGTGTCTGTTCAAGGCTTTTGCCTATTTTTAAAATTTGAATTATTTATGTTATTGAATTTTGAGTGTTTTTTATTGGGTTCTGGGTAGTAGTAATATCTACTGTCAGATATATGTATTATAAATATTTTCTCCCACTCTATGACCTGCCTTTTCATTTTCTTAATTGTTCTTGAAGAACAAACATTTTGAATTTTGATAGTCTAATTTATATGGCTTTGATCTATAGTTTGTGCTTTTATGTCTCAAGAAATCTTTACCTAGCTATCCAGTTCCAGACTTGACTTTCTCTGATAAATTGCTTGGTACTTTTATTAAAAATAAATTGATTTTGAATGGGTCTATTTTTTTAATCTCTTTTCTTCTTTAGTGGTTTTCATGTCTTTTCTTTCACTTTTTTCTACAGCTTTGATTACTGTAGTTTTATAATAATTCTTGAAATCAGTTAGTGTAAATTCTCCAACTTTGTTCTTTTTTAAAAATTGCTTTGGTTTTTCTAGGTCATTTGCATTTCCATATAAATCAATTTCTGCAAAAAAAAAATCTGCTGGTATTTTGATTAACATTGTGTTGAATCTGTAGATAGATTTGGGACCATCAACACTGGAACAATTATGAGCCTTCCAATCTATGAACATAAATTATCTCTCCATTTACTCAGGAGTTTAATTTCCCTCAGCAGTGTTTTCTACTATTCAGCATAGAGGTTTTCACATTTTTTTCTTAAATTGATTCTTAAGTATTGTTGGTACTATTGCAGCTTAATTGTTTTAAAAAATTGTTTTTATTTGTTGCATCTTTGACTATTCCTTCATAACACAGAACTCAATTTATTATAATACATTTATTTGTGTGAGAATTTGCTTAATATCTATCTCCCTTATAACACTATCCATGAGGACAGGGAACATAACTATTTTGCTCACCATTGTAATCTCAGGGCCTGGCATATATTAGATACTCAATATTTATTTCCTGGTTGATATGTGATGGATAAGTGGAAGAATTAGAATGGAGAGAAGTCAATTTTTGAAAGCTCAGAGATATTTGTCCTCAGAGGCTTCACTTTATCTTATTCTGAGACTATCATAAAAAATTCCAGCCAGTAATCACTTGAAAGCTCTCTTGAAGATTAAAGCACTCCCAGTACTTTTGCTGGAAGCCACAGGGATCATTCCTCAGGGTGAATATTGATAATTCAGGCTAATATATCATTATTATATAGATACTGCTTAGCAAATATGAAGAAGGTGTAGATATAAAATATTCAAAGTGTAAGATAATGCATGATGTCACCAGTAGCAGCACTAACAATAAGAGCTATCATTTCATTCATCCACTCAACAAATATGTATCTATTTTCTATGATGTGGCAGGATCTGGGCCAAGTATCAAGTACCAAGGATATCAGGGTAAAAAAAAAATAACTATGGTCTCTTACTCATAGAGAATGGTTATATTTTAATGGAAGGGGATAGACAATAACAAGTAAATATGAATACAGGAGTAATTATCTAGACATTATGGAGGAAATGAAGCAGGGTGATGAGAAGGAGAGTGGTCAGGGAGTGGCAGGGGCTACTTTAGTCTAAGGGTTCAGAGAAGCTGTCTCTGAGGTTACTTTTGAGCTGACACCTGAGAGATTGAGCTGAATTCTGAGAAGGGGCTGTGTGAGGTTCTGACAGAGGAGTGGTCTAGGCAGAGGAATGGGCAAGTTCAAGATAGAACCTTTGTTTTAGGGGGACAGAAATGCCAGTGTGATTAGAGCATGGTGAACCAGCATGATTACAGTAGGAGATAAGACTATGGCAGGGATTATTGATTACATTAAGGAGTTGGAATTTTATCTGTAAGCAGAGAGAAGTGACTTATGGGCCATAAGAGGAGAGTGACATGACGAGATTTTTTATTTGAGAAGATCATGCTGTGTGAAGAATGTGAAGAATGGTCTCCAGAGGAAGTAAGTAGGAGGCAGAGAGATCAACTAGAAATACATTGCAGTCATCCAGAAGAGGACTCATGATGGCATGGATTCAGGAGGACATGGCAATAAGGGTAGAGAGGATCAGTTGGGATACACAACTTTAAATAAATAACAATAAATGAAGAAAAATAACAATAAATGCCAGAAAAATAATAGAACTCTCCTGGAGAATAAGAGAGCAAGTGATTTTACACCATTACATCCAAATAAACTTTGAGATTTTATTGCTTTTCTATGCCAGTGCAATTCACTCTGCTTCCATTTGTGTATTACCCCTTTTGAGCCTTTGCAGTGGCCTTATGAAGGTGTGAAGTGACAGTTTATGTCCTTCCCCACTTACATCTCCTCTTTTCTTTGCCACTTGTCCAGACTTTCCCATGTCATTCCAATAGTGGCACCCTACAATTCTGAAGCCTTTACATACCCATCCTCAGTGCTGGTGCACTATTAGAGAAGAGAAATAAGAACAAGCAACTCAAGACTAGTGTCTTGGGAGTACTCTTCAGACCCTGTCTCTGTTGGCCTCTGTAGTGGGCATGGAAGGCTTTTTGCTACCCACTGCTGGTAACCATACCATTTTCTACCTGTGCAGAGACCTCTTCTTGCTTCACTCTCTGCCCATCTGCTTACTGTCCATCAGACTCACTCCTGGCCAATAAGTTCTGGTGGCTGAATAATTATTCCCCAAAAGATATCCATGTCCTAATCCATGGAACTTGTGAAGGTTATTTTATATGGCAAATAAGGACTTTGCAGATGTGAATAAGAATTTACGATAAGGAGATTATCCTGGACTCTCTGGGTGAGGCCTAAATATAATCACAAATGTTTTTATAAGCAGGAAGCAGAGGGAGATTTCGAGCAGACGAGGGGAAGGTAATGTGATCACAGAGGCAGAGACTGGAGTGATGTGGCCACAAGCCACTAGGAGCTGGAAGAGGTAAGAAGTGGGTTTTCCTCTAGAGCCTCCACAGGGAGCATGGTCTTGCTCACATCCCGATTTTAGCCCAGGGATACTGGTTTTGAACTTCTGACCTCAAGAACTATGAAAGAATAAATTTCTGTTGTGTTAAGCCACCAAGTTTGTGGTGATTTATTATAGCAGACATAAGAAAGCAGTTCAATAGCCAACTGTCCATTCTATTATACTCTATATCAGGCACTGTACTAAAGAGCTCTACAATGATGAACTCATTTAATAGTTAAGACATTCTGTGAGGTGAAACACTCATCCCACTTTACAGATGAGAAAACTGAGGTGTAAAGAAGTTAAGTAATTTGCCTGGAGTCACATAACTGGTAAAATGCAAGAGCTGAACTCTGAACTTGGGACCCAGGCAGACTGGCTCTGGGATCATGGTGTTTACCATTGTACTATGCTCCCCACTGTACCTGGGGGGTGAAGGTTAGACCCAACTTCCCTAGTAGCCCCAAGAAATCTTGAAGATGCCACACAGGAGGATACGGGGGCATAGGCCAAGGCGTCATGCCATTGCTTCCAACAGGGAGTGTCTGCATAGCCACTAGGCTTCACATGTTTGAGTTCCTGCCCTAAGACCAGATCTCAGATGTGATCTTTCATTCGTCCCTCCCTCTCTATCTTTAAACATTTTGAATACACAGGGAATAGAGGGAAGATATTATTTACTGTTTCTCACTACTGAATTTACTAGGTTATTTAAGCACTTATAAGCGTGAATGTTTATAATAATCTGCATTTGACTGTGAAACAGAAATAAGAACTTGAGAGATTCAAGTCTCAAGACTGGAATCTCAGAGAAATTATCTGACCTGTTCCTTCCTCCCTGACTCTTTTCTTCATCTGCTGTCTATGCAGAGCTGACCTTCAGGCCAGGAACAGGACTAAAAAATAACACCAAAAACCTACCACATAGTCCCCTCAGTTACACACACAGCTTCTAGGCCAGACCACCAGGTAGCTTGCAAGGGCTCAAGCCACCCTTGGAAAAAGGCAGAAGGTAGCTGAATACCTTGGACGGCCTTTCAGTGTTGACCTTGAGAAAAAGAGGACAGGCAGGGGTGTCTCTGGAAGTGGAAGAGGTACAGACTCTTTTAGTAAAGCTGGATGTACTTGCAGTCAGGTGCAAAAGGTGAGCTGAATTGGAGCAAAACCGTATGCTTTGTGTTCCTTTTCCTAGCCCAGCCCTTGCTCTGCTTTTCTCCCTTCACCTGCTTCTGTCACATATGCAACTTCCCCCACGAGTTGTGGCATCACCGGAGTTACCAGGATTTCTTTCTGGTTTGCAGACTCTTAGGAAAGTTAAATTGAACCAATGAGCCTCAAGAGGTGTGGGAAAATAATTGGAAACTCCCGGGTGGAGAGAATGGTAGTTCATGTGGTTTAAAAATGCTTAGGAATTTTCCAGGGGAGAGGAAAACCCATTTTTTCTTATTACAAACTACAGAAAGTACAGTTTGTGTTTATCAAAAGCGGAAATTTGTTAAAAATAGATTGAGAAATAGTGGTGCAGTTGATGTAATACTTTACTACTAGGTCTCAGGAAAATTTATACGAACAAGGGACCTCTGTGTGTTGAGTCACCCTCCTTTAGGTCCTTCCATCTCCAGAAGATTTCAGCTCCCATAGTGAGCATGAAGACTATTATCAAAAGAAGTGGGGACAGGAGTGTGCAGATGGAGGCTTCATTTGGGAACATCTTCGGGGTTCCCCTTTTTTTTTTGCCTTGGGCCCTTGCTATACCATGATATGAAGCCATGGTGAATTAGCATCTGGGAGTCTCCTTGTATCTTAAGAAGTCTTAAAGCTAAAAGCTTTATAGCACAGTTGCAGGTTGCCAAATGGGAGTGGAAACCCAAATCACATAGGCTTAAACGCTTTTTTTTCCATGTCATTTGAAAGAGATAGGGGGTCCAAGGCGGGTGCAGCTGCCCAGGAGCAGTTCTCAACAATGCAGGTTTCTTCCAGCTTTTCTGTTTCACCTTCTCTATATTTGTTTTTTGTTTGTTTTGTTTGTTTGTTTGTTTGTTTGTTTGCTTCATTATCTAAAGAAGCATCTACATTCTGAGTAGACAAGCAGGAGGTGGAGAGGACAGAGAGCAAAGGACACACGAGGGCTGGATCTATCCTTTAAAATGTTTTTTTTTTTTTTTTTTTTTGCCTTTTGGCTGGAACTGCTGTCTTCTAGTAATTTACCAAAATGACCAACACAAAAGGAAAGAGGAGGCACATGCTGTATGTTCTCTGGGACTTTTAGAAAACATGGAATTGTTTCTTTGGCCATATCCATGTAAATCTACAAGAAAAGTGATACTGCACACATCAAGGGAATGAGAAGTATTCAGAAAGAAATGCCCCACAAATGTAACCATAGCAAAACTGGAAGAGTACAGAGTTAACCAGCATGCAGTTGGCATTGTTGTAAACAAACAAGTTAAGGGCAAGATTCTTGCCAAGACAATTGAGCATATTAAACACTCTAAGCACTGAGATGGCTTCCTGAAATGTGTGAAGGAAAATGATCAAAAAAGAGGGATGCCAAAGAGAAAGGTGCTTGGGTTCAACCGAAGTGCTAGCCTGCTCCACCCAGAGAAGCTCACCATGTGAGAACCAATGGAAAAGAGGCTGAGGTTCCTGCTGGAAGCCATCCCCTATGTATTCATGGCATGATGGGTGTAAAAAAATAAAAGTCCTCTAATCAACTAGAAATGTTGTGTCCTCTTTTCCAAAAAATATTTAAAGAAAACTTTAATTGTGTCCTAAAATTTTTTTCAATAGACTTTATTTTGTAGATCAGTTTTAGTTCATGGAAAAATTGAGAAGTTCCATAGATTTCTTATGTACTCCACAAATTCACAGACTCCCCTACTATTGGTACATTTGTTATACTTGATGAACCTACACTGACATATCATCATCACCCAAATTTATCCTTTTTTTCAAAACAAGAAAACTATAGCTTTTCTAGAAGTCCAAACTCAGCAGCCTTCTGTTTATTTCTTATTAGCTAGCAATATATCTCCTGACAACTCCTGGCTGCAAGGGTGTCTGGGAAAATTATTATTAACTGGGCACTCTCCCAATCTTACAAAATTGGGTAAGGAAAAAGGGGAGAGTACTAAAATTATACAATTCTCGAATAGCAAATATGGGCAGGAAAGTAATTCTAAAATATTTATGATAGCCATAGATATTTTTATTGAAGTGTAACATACATACACTAAAATGTACTAATCTTAGGTGTACAGCTGTTGACAGTTAATGTATGTATACATTTGTGTAACTACCATGTACATCAAGACATAAACCATATTCAGTGCCCTGGAAGGCTCCTTTGTGCTCCTCTCAGTCAGCAACCCTTCCACCCCGAGGTATTCCAACTGCCACTACTTAGAGAGGGATATTAAACATCATAAATGCTAGAAAAAAACAAATTATGGATGGAGAAGAACAAAAGGGAAGAAGAATAAGGCCAAATTAATGGTTGTTTTTATAATATTGCTACTCTCCTTTGCCTTTTAAATTATTCTAATTCCATTTTTGAAAACCTTCTATTGAAAATGTCACCACAACCTGAAGAAAAGAATTTTAGTTTGCTATAAAATTGATAGCAACTTCAACAGAGAAACTCTAATCCACTGGAGTTTCCATTGCATATAATAGAACAACCCCAAGTAATAGCAGTGTAAATAAGACAGAATTATATTTCTTTGTCATATAAAAGCAGCCTGGAGATATGTAGTCCAAGATTGCCTTAGGCAGCCCCATGAAGACTTTAAGACTTGTCTTCCTTTGGCTTTCTACTTTATCTATCCTAGGGTGGCCTTTGTCTTCATGGTCCAAAACAGAACTGAAGCTCCAGCCATCACATGTGTTCTGCCGGAGCCAGCCGGCTAAGATAGAACAGTTCCCGAGAGGGAGAGTGAGGATTGAGAAAAGAGAGAGAGAGAGAGAGAGAGGGAGGGAGAGAGAGAGAGAGAGAGAGAGAGAGAGAGAGAGAGAGAGAGAGAGAGAGAAGATAGAGTCGGGAGGGCTAACAGTGAATACTGTGCCCCAAGTTTATTAAGCACAGCACATTTATACCCTAGGATATGCATGAGAAGCAACATCCACAGATATGCAAACAATTGCTGACCTTTACATAAGTTCTCTCAAAACATCCTTGTTTCTGTTTTCTGTCTCTTATTCCTTGGGGCAAGGAATGTTCAACTCTTTTCATTAAGCCAAACTTTCTCCTTCAGTAACGAGCTTATCCATTAAGCCAATCTTCCTCCTTCAGCAATGAGTTTATCCATTAAGCCAATCTTCCTTCTTCAGTAACCAGTTTATCCATTAAGCCAAACTTTCTCCTTCAGTAATGAGCCCACCTGCCCTGCAAACTTCTAGCTTGCAGGCAACTTTAACCCTGTCTGTAGGGCATTCAACAAGAATGGCTTCCAACAGTGTTCCTGGCAGCAGAAGAGGAAGAAAAAAAGAGCTTTCACCCCTTCTTGATTTAACAGACTTCTTAGAAGTTCCACACAACACTTCTACTAATAACTCACTAGCAAGAACTTAGTCAAATAACCATATTTAGCTTCAAAGAAGGCTGGAAAAACCCTTTAACTGGGGTGCAATTTTTACTAAGTGAATAAACTGATAGCCTCTTTCAAATTGCACTTTTGTGACTTTTACAGATGAGCCCCACACCTCTCCCTTCTCCAGTTCTGCAGCCTTTGTATTGCACTCCAAAGTCCTAGTGTACAGTAAAAAATGTGCACATCTCGGCTTACACCATCCAATCTGGATTTCTCAGGGGAAACCTCAGCAGATGGTAAAGAACAGAGCCTTGCACCAGTCACACTACTTACTATCTGGTTCTATGGCCTCTGCAGTCCCTTTTGAGGGTTGGATGAAGATAACTAAAACCAAGTTCTGATAGCAGTGTTCTGTTTTATCTTAGGGGCAAAAATTAGATGTGAGCATTCTGTTAGCACCCCTGTCACTAGACAAAATTTAGATGACTTTTACTTGTGTTTTCTTTGACACAAGTGCCATTTGTTTCCTGGTGTAAGAACTCAACCACAGCATTGAAGGATAGGAGGCAGGAGCCTGGCCACCAATGCAGCAGCCACTCCACATGGCTGATGGAGGGAATGTACTAGTTGTCTGGAAAAGCCACACTGCTGTATCCTCAGTGGTGGTGCAGCCAAGAGCCACACTATAGAGGATGCTGTTGTGGAAGCAGAGGCAAGACTGAGAAAAATGAAGCTTTACTTTGAGCAGAGACATCTGAAATGGGCCATGGGCCATGGCCTTAGCTGCCTTGAAAGGATGGAAGTGGTAGGCCTGGCAACATTCAGCTAAGGGCATGGGTGAGACTGCCAGACTTGTCACAGATGAAGAGAATTGTAGAATCGAGTGAGGCTCTCTGAGAATGTTTTACTGGGGTTGGAAAAAATTAGGATAAGTTACATCCCTGATTTTATGTGCATTTCCCCAGGCTTAATTAACTGACTGAGGTTCTACTATTTGCTTCTTTGAAACATCTGTTAGTACCTCCTTTCTCACTTCCTAAACAAATGATTAGTGAAATTTCTTAACAGGGTATAGATTTTGCTTGTCCAATTTCTTATCCAGGGTCTAAGGGAAGAGTTGACTTCTTAATTGCCCTGTTTCCTCCCCTAGAAACCTCAGAACTTTTCGCATTTACCCTTCCTGAATAAGAAGTGTTCTTACAAGGATTTCAAAGCTTCAGAAGGGCCCTCCTGCCACGTAAAGATGAGGAGATAACAAACACAACTGTCCTTGAGTTGTACCAGTGCCGAATTCTGTCTTACTCTCCCAGAGGCCTCTAGAGCTTCCCTGAGAAGGGAAGAGTTTGATGGCTCTTTTCTGAGTAATATTAGGCCACATAGTGGTTCTGGCACTTTAGGATTACTACCTTATCAGAGAGTGTCTCTTCTTTTGAGGTCCCAGGTGAGATCTCTAGGCTGGCCCTGCTGGCTAGAGTGGTTTGACCAAATGCACATGGCTACAGCCTGAGGGCTGGGCCCAGCCCAGCTTGAACCATGGAAAGTGGGAATGGGAAAAGGTGACTTCTCAAAGCACCAAAGGAGGGAGTTCTATGTCAGGACCTGCTACGTCCTGTGCAATTCTCATTCTGCACTGTCATGTTCCCTTTCTTGCTCCCTATAGAAAGTGTAATGGAATACTCATAGCTGACAGTGATATTGTAATTTGTATCCACTTATTTCTTTGTTTACGTAAACTCACAAACCCTGGTCCTTTCAATATTACCAGGAACCTCTGACTTCTATTACTACTCTCTGATTGCCACGTGTCAGTGGTCTCAACACATCTTTTGAGAACCTCAGAATCTGAGAATCAGATGAATGGAGAGATGTTCCTCATTTGGCTAGGGATGGACAGATCCACCTGGGGCTTCTGTCTGGCCTGGCACTGGTGTAAGCATCTGCCTGCTTTCATATTCATACCCTATCTACTTTTTCTCATAGCTGCCACCCATCAGATTGTTCCCGAGAGTGACATCCTCCACTTAGTCCTCCACAAGCCACAGGGCCCTCTGGTGTGTGCTCCAGAACACCTCCTCTCCAGATGCAGTGCTTAAAGTGTTTCCCACTGTGCTCCTGGGGAAAGTCTCCAGGCTTCTGAGAGGGAGCACATACCTACAAGCACCTGCATGGTCAGAGAGCTGTCCCACCAACAGGAGTCACTCGTCAGGGAGAAGAAAGGCAGTCGATAAGCTCTGCAGACGCAGCCGGGTGCTCTTTGTTTCTCCCCAAATCTCTGCCCCTGCAAATCTAATTATATCTCTCTCAGCATCCAAGTTCTGACTGCTCTCCTAGGCCTCTCTTACATCCGTTATCCACGCAACCAGACTTGGGAGGATTCTTTTTACTATTTACTCTTCAGATATTCCTTACCCCTTCCTTCCGTTCTTTCTTCACCTCCCTTCCTCTCTACCCCCGTCCCCATACTTCAGCAAGTTCATCAAATTTCTGTTTCTTTCCCAGCATAAACCAGTCAAAGCAGGTGAGTCTCTCCAGTTTTGCATCACATGTCATTCCTTGGCCAGCAGAGTATATTTTATAGAAATTGGGGCTATTGGTTTTCAAGTCCAGGGGCTCCAGCCAGCCCAAGAAAATGTTCTGAATCCAGGTGGCACTACAAAGTTCATTGCCGTCTAGTGAATTAGTCTCAGCTCTTGTTCCCACACCTGCTTTCTTTCCCAGTGTTCTAGTCCTGTTCTCTGTGTCATCTCCTCTCTCCTCCCCAGTGTCCTCTCTCTGAGCTTCGTAGGCTCAATACAGCCTTAGCCTCCTCAGACATGCCTGAAAGTCTCTTGGACTAGACATCTGAGAGCAAAGTAACAACCTGATTATGTGTTTCACTTCTTTGTGAATGAACAGGGATCGAGCATCAGACAAGACAGACGTGGTTCTTGCCTTCATGGAACTTACATTCCAGTGGGGGTAGAGAGAATAGACTATTATCTATATGATTATAGAGGATAATTTATTGTTGTGGCACATTCCATGACAGAAATAAAATAGGATGATCTAAGAGTAACCTGGGATGGGAGGTGAGATGCTCTAACTGGGCGGCAGGGAAATGCTCCTTGAAGAGGTGGCACTTGAGCAGACCTCTGCCTGAAGGAGCTCTCCAGGTAAAGAGCTGGGGAGGGAGCACTCTGGGAAGACTAGACCCTTTGTGCAAAGACCCTGGGACAACACAAAGCCTGTGTGATGGAGGAACTGAAAGGAGGCCAGTGCTGCTGGGGCAAAATGAACATGAAGGAGAGTGATGGGAAATGAGGTCAGAGATGTGACTGCGGGGAGGGAGAGCTAGCCACGTAGGGCTCCGTAGTCCAAAGCCAGGCTTTAGACTTTATTCTCCAAGTAGTAGGAAGCTGTAGAAGGATTTTTGGCAGAGAAGTGAAATGATCTGACTTGCGGTTTTGAAGACCCCTCTGGTTACCTGTTGGAGTGCAAGAGTGTCTTGCTGCATTATCAAAGCCTCGTTCTTCCTCAGGCTTTAGGGGAGCCTAAGGAGTCAGGAACCCCTGCAAGGACCTGGCACCTGTCATTTATCTCTTTATTCTCTCCAGGTATCACTGTCCGCCTGCACAGACCCACCTTCTGGATCAGTAGAATCATAAAGGAAGAGACTGGTTTTTGTCTCTTGACTAACTTTCCTTGCTTCCTTTTGCTTCTGTTATTTTCTATAGATGTTTGTAACATTCTTGATTTGAGTGAACAACATGAACTCACTAGCAGGAAGTGTCGAGAAAGAAGAGTGCTGCTTTTCTTCTTGAGTCTTTTCCTGCCACCCACGCCTACACAGAAGGGACTTTAAGATGTGAACATTACTGAGGAACCTGATTCTGGAACAGAGTTCAAGCCACAAGCAGTTCCCATGACCTTAGCCCCAGCCGTTACCTCCTTTCTGCCACAGGTCACCCAGGGGCATTCCTGTTCTGTTCCTCTCCAGGTTTTAAGCCTGGATAAGGAGGTAGAAGAGGGAGAGTTTCTGGCATGGGTGGGCCAAACTGGGGCAAAGCTGAGTTCTTCCTGCTTTTTGCCAACTGGCCTCTTCTCCTCCTTCCCTCTTTCACAGCCCTCCAGTCTGATGTGATGTGAAAAGTGTCACACTTCTATGGCACAACCCCACTCCTGCCCAATGCTTTCCTGGGGTCACTGAGGAATCATACTGAAGACAGATTATTCTCACCTACAGAGCCTTAAGAAACTTTTATATAGGCCAGTGTTTGTTTCCCGGGCTTGGCCGACCACCCTCTTCTGTATCTCTGAAGAGCGGAGGGTGGAGGGGATATTTAGAGAGAGAGGGTGTAGGATGGTATAAAGTAAGCACTTTGAAAGAGCTTAATGTAATTTTATAGCTGAAAGCCAAAACCAAAAGCATTTGTTTTTATGATATGGACTAGTAAAAGTCAGCTTTTGGTTTATTTTCACTAAAAGTTGAGAGATACTGAGAAGGCAGGATGGCATCTCAAGCCCAACTCGAAGGAAGGCGCTGTCCCTAGCATTCATTCAGGCCAAGCTCTAAGCTCCTGTCCATGTTTCCATCCCAGCTCAGCACTCCCTTCATTACTATCTATAACCTGTGTGAGAATGCATGGAGGAGTTTGAGAATCAGGTTTTAGAGTCATACTCACATTCAAATCTCAGTTCCCATCTCATTGCTATGTGTCCTTTGGTAAATTACCCAACCTATAGTTAATCCACTTACCCCCTAATTTCATGGATTCTGTAGCCAGCTGTGTGGGTTGGAATCTTGGCTCTGCTACTCGTTAGCTATGTGGCCTTGGGTGGGGTTACTCATCTTCTCCAGGCCTCAGTGTCCTCATTTTAAAAATGGGGTTACTGTGAGGATTGAAATAAATATATAGATGCATGTGTGCACATGTGCGTGTGCCTGTGAACATATGTGTATAAATG
Organism: Macroglossus sobrinus; assembly: GCA_004027375.1. Lineage (NCBI taxonomy): Eukaryota > Metazoa > Chordata > Mammalia > Chiroptera > Pteropodidae > Macroglossus > Macroglossus sobrinus. Next base: position 75,353 of record PVKZ01003418.1, read on the forward strand.
TATGTGTGTATGTGTCAGGGACATAGCAAACACTTATAAGTACTGGCTGTTACTATTATTATTTTATTTTTATTTAGGATAAGAGATTAAATTATATGTAATAAAATTAAGTCGATTTAAAAAATTCATAAGTAAATCATAATGTGGGTGGTATATGGACATAGTAAAAGTTGAGATACAGCTATTCGATAATTCAGGTGAAACACGAGGCTAGACTACATCATTCTGTGCTCTACTTCATATCACACTGGTTCCTACAGATTCTTTTTGATCTTACCTTGCTACTTCTTTTCTTTCTGGATTTTCTATCCTATGTCTCATGAAAAACCAGCTTCTTAGGTTCCTGTTGAATTCTTCTAGTCCTCTACTCTCCACCTGAAGAATTCTTTTCATCAGGATTCCAGAGTCCCATGACCACTCTTCCCTCTGGGAGTGGGAGCAGATACCTACTATATCATAGATTAGTCATTCTCAAAATGCAGCTCCTGGGCCAGTGGCATCAGCATCACCTGGGAACTTGTGGGAAATGCACATTCTTGACCTCCTACCCCAGACCTGCTGAGTCAGAAACTCTGGAGATGGGGTCTAGCAATTTGGGTTTTAACCAGCTCTTCAGGAGATTTTGGTGCACCCTAAGGTTTGAGAGCCACTATAACAAAGGGAAAAAGTGGGTCCAATAGCTGTTTTGCAGCTGTTCACCTTCACAGTCCTGTTCTGAACACCTGGTGCTCAGCAAAACTCTAAGGCTTGGTGGCAAAGATAGGGACCAGAAGCAGAAGGGGAGCCAGCTGACCACTGTAAATGCTTTTTGGCCTTGTTCCTTCCTGAACCTTTTAAAGTCAGAGCTCAGGCTTTGGGAAGTTAGCCTGGATTCCCATGTGAGCTCTGTCTGATCAGCTGAAAGTCACTTAACCTCTCTGGGCCTCATTGTGGGTTGTAGGCCTCAGTGAATAGAGCAGGGTTGTTTGGAGGAATAAATGAGATAACATAAGCAAAAAAAAAAAACACTTTGCAAAATTGCAAAACTTCTTTGTTGTAAATTGTAGCCAGACCACTAAACTTTACAGGAGCAATTCTCACCTTTTCCCCAGTGGATACGCATGGGATCGATTATACTCACTTGCTGGACAGATTCTCAAAACAATTCAACTGCAACTTCTCCTATTCCTCTCCTGCTCAAGAGAGAGAATGTCGATAGCCTCTGAGTCAGAAGTTCCAACGGGCAGAAGATGTGTATCTCTGTATTGTGCCTATAATCTTATCTGTTCTCACTCTCCCATTCTAGCCCAGTTCAGCATTGTGCAGTCTCTCCAAAGTCTCTCCGACTCTGCTCTCTTTCCATGAACTTCCCTTCCTGATTCTGCCTGTTCCTTGGAACTGAACCTCTTACCTTGTCCCCAACAGTGTGGCCCTCTCCTGATTCCTTCTATTCCATGCCACCAATAGTCCTTTCCTAGAGCACCTGTGAACCTTGCTTTATTCTGATTATTTTATTGGGCAAGTAGTAGTAGCTTCTGAAAGGAAATCTTCAGGCTCTTTAATGAAGTGGCAGAGTTGGAGCCGCCTCTGCCTCATCTGGCTCTGCTCCTGGGCCAGCCTTTTACCAAGACTGCTGCATCATCAGCAGAAATTCAACAGCTGGTTATTTCTCTGTCTTTCCTCAGAAAGCCCTTCCTTGGTAACACCATCTAAAAGGGTCCTCTTCTCCTTATTACATTACTGTGTTTTGTTCCCTTCCTCGTGCTTTACCCAAATCTGAAATTGTTTTATTTATTTACCTTTTGTTTGTCAGCAGTTCCTAGTGACTGGGAAGTGCTACTGGAGTCATAGTTCTGGTTTTATATTGCCCCAGTAAAACTTTTTGTTAGGTAAAATAATTAGAAATGTATACATAGACATCCTTTCAGGTTATCAAACAAGTATTTTTTTATTTGCTACCTCTCATTACTCCTTGGCCCAGAAACAGGGAGGAAGAAGCCATTTTTACATTAATAAAACAACGTTGTTAACTATCTTGGGTCTTTTATTAGTTTAATCATGTAGTAGACATCTAAAGTGCATCAGATTCCTGGGAAGCCCAAATACTAGGCCAGAAGGGGTGTGGCAATATTCCTCAACTCCAGGGTCCAGTGTGCTTCCCGAAAGTAACCAAACTCACAGGTTTGTTTTATGACTGAAGTATGATAATATGTGTGGTAGCACTTTTAAAACTGAAGAACACACTTCTTCTGATTTAAGTTACCATTGCTAACCAGGTATGTGAGGCAGTTACCAGCACACCCAGAGCTCATGCCATTCCTAGTGCATGACTCTAACCCTTGCATGTCACAGTACAAGTGAATTAGTGATGTTATTATACAGATAGCCTTGAATCTAGTTTATTTTATAAATATCACAATAGATATAATTTAGAAATGTTTATTTTTTTAGTAACTAGTTATTTACCAATTGGTTTTATTACTATCATGATTCTCGATATTCATAGAACCAATTAATAAAAAATATTCCCCAGCTGATTAAGCAAAAATAAAAATTTATTGGTTATGCAATTGAACAGTCTGAAGCAAGTGGCTTCAGGAATGGCCAGATCCAGGTGCTTAAATGAAGCTTTGTTCAAATGAACTCCAACTATCCATTGACAGAGAAGGTCAACAAACAGGCTGGCACAGAGGGGAGGACTGCTTAATTATTGGCCAGTTGAATAACAGGGTGTTTCTCTGACCAGGAAGACCAGTGCTACTTGGTGCCTCCCACCTCAACTTGTTTAATCCCTTCACCAGTTCCTCTCTTATGTCCCCATTCAGTTTTCTTAATCTCTTATTATTCCGGCTTTCCTCCTCTGCTGGGAATAAACTCCTCACCCTGTGTCCCAGCTGGGCGACCATGTGACCACTTTGGCCTCTCACCCTTTTCCTTTTCTGGGTCAGATATTAGGGTCCCTTCTCCAAGGACTGACTTACTAATCTGAGCATCTAGCCTCATCCTGTTCCCAAGCAGTCAGCTCTCGAAGATCAGCCCTAAATGAACATTTATCAACATGTGAAATAGGCACTTCTGCTATTCAGGGTCTCCCAAGAACTTGCTGTGTGTCAAGAAAAGGAAAGTCAAGAGTTGAACTCTTTTTCAGGCCACTCAGGCCTCTCCGTTTCTCCCAAAACTCTGTTCCCACAACTCTAACTGATCTCTAGATCTCCAGCCATATTTAGTCTTTCAGGCTTCGTTCTGCTTTCATAATTTAGGTTTCCTCTTTGACGTTGTTTCCTGGGCTGACTCTGCCAAATGAGCTTGTGCATCGCCAGTTTTCTCAGTGTCTCTAATCCTTGACCCTGGTCACACTCCTGCTTGACCAGTTTTCCCTAGTCAGCACCCAGCTGAGTTGGCTATCCTTCAGCCATGCCTCACAAAACCCCTCCAGAATCCTTAGACACATGTGAACCCAATAAGAAAGTGGCACCATGTGTTAAAGTGTCCGCAGAGGGCCACGGAGCCTCACATAGCCTGCCACGGTCTGCAGGCAGGCTCTGATTCTGTCTCAGTGTCCTGTCCCTAAGAGGGAAGGAAAGCAATCATAGAAATAGGAAAGGGGCCAGGACAAGGCAATGAAGAGATGGTGCTGGTGAGGGCTGGGCACAGGTAAGAGCAGGAGGAAAGTAAAAGGCAAGCTTCCTGTTCACCTGATTCTCTGCTCCAAGCTCTTCCAATTTGGGAATGACCTGCACAGATGGGCGCCGGTAATCCATTACCAACCAGTAAAGGTTAAGGACTTAAAGCCTTAAGTGTCTATCTTAATGATAAGTTAGTGGATATTAAAAGTGTCTCTTGCTTAACATAAATCTCATGTGCATATGCTTTCTTCAGTGGGAGAGAAAGGGTGAATTTGTAGGCAGCATACTGGGAATTACAGTAGTTCTGATGAAATCATTACTTACGTATGGTTCAGAGGGAGACAAGCTGATGCTCAGAGAATTTGAGTGATTTTCCCAGGGTCATATGATTGATCTGAAGCATGGCCAGGACTGGAATCCTGGTTAATGGCCCAGGTCAGGCCCCTTCTATTACCCCACCCAAACCTACAGGTTTTCTTTGAATGGCTCAGCATGGAATCAAGAAACTGCACATCTGGGACTCAACCTTGGGCTTAATCAAATTCCCATTTTCAGAGGAGGAGGTGAAAAATTTAGTTCAAGCCCAGTGACTTAAAGAGAGAAAAGAAAAAGAAAAGAGGCAATGATAAAGAGAGAAAAAAAGCCACAACCAGGCTGAGTAGAATTTGGAGAATCTCACAGACAGCCTCAGGCTTCCTCTCTCTTTGTAATGAAGCAGCTATTTTTTTCCCCTTAGCCAATGTAGCCACTTATCAGTTGCCAGGTATTCATTGAGCACCTACTATGTGTTAGGCACAGTTCTAGGTGCTAGGGATACAATGATGACAGATGATGTCACTATATTCACAAAATGCTATTTCTAGTGAGGACTTGAAGAGCTCAGAACTTTTCAGATCTGAGACATCAAATTCTTAGGAGAATAATTTTTTTTCTTCTCTCTCTCCCTCTCCCTCTCTCTCTCTGTCCTTCTCTTCCTCTTTCTCTCTTTGGTAGGGTGGAAATGGAGCAGGGGAAGGTGCTAAAGAAGTTACTTGGTTTAAGAACAAGGAGGCCTTCTTTCTCCATGGCACTCAGAAGCAGAACAGTAGTCAGTTTGCTGGGTTAACTGTAATCACTCGGTGAAGGAGAGAGAGAAGATGTAACAAAGCCCTGAAGCCTGGGATTTCTCTTTGTCTACATCATATCTCTTCTCATTGTTCTCTCTGCCAACCTCCTGGCCTACGTGCCTTCATGGAGCAAGTCTGCCAGCCCCACCTTGCACCCGTCCACATTCTCCTGCTCAGCCTGATCCTGGAGAACCTCCTGTTGCTGCTGCTGCTGCTTCCCTTCAAAATTGTTGAGGCTGCATATAATTGCTTCTGGCCCTTGGAGGCAGCTGGATGTGGTGCTTCCTGTGCAGCTGTGCAGCTCTCTGATCGTCAAATGTCCTTCATGAATCTTTAAGATGAAGTATATTTGTAGGTGGCCAGATGATAAACTATCATAGGCCACATACATCTAAATGCCGTTGGTCCAAAAGGCACTAATGAGTTGAGGGGCATAAAAAGGCTTGGGCACAGCTGGGTCAGGGCTGATGCCAGGGCCTGAATACAGTGAGGTGTGCAGGGAGCCCCAGAAAGCCATGGCCTAAAGGACATTGCCAGGCCTCTCTCTGAGTGCACTAATTGGAGCTGAGCTGGGTCAGAAGGGCCAAGGTGACCCACCAGAGCTGGGGATTGGAGCCAGGCAGGGGGCCAGCAGCCTTTGTCTTGCATTTCATCCCTTTGTATCTGACCTTAAAACCGAGGCCTGCATAAGGTCACCCCCAGGGCCTGGAATATGGAATAATGAGGCCACTTCTGTGCCAACCATGACCAGCTGGGTCTGCAACAACATCAATAACAGGGGACAGGTAGCCTGGTACCCCCTCTGAGCCCAGCACCCAAGGTCCCCTTGGGGGTAACAAGTGTCCTTTCTGTGTACTGTTAACAAGTATGCCAGGACAACAGGTGAAACAGGGACAGTCTACCAAACCAAGAGGCATGGTCATCCTGCCTGTACAGTCAGCATCACCCCCATTTAAAAAAACAAACCAAGGGGCAGAGAGATTATGACTTGTCCAGGGACACAGCTGCCAGAAGTAGGCCACAGACTCAAATCAGATCTGACTCTAGTTTTACTCCTGCCCCTGGCAGACCCTTGGCCCCTATTAGCATAGTACTAATATCTCTTAATTGATCAGCACTCACCTTAGTTTATACACTGTGCTAAGCACTTTACATTCATTATTTCATAAAATTCTCATAATTGGCCTAAAAAATGAGACAACTAGTATCCCTTTTTAGAGATGAACAAATGGGGCACAGAAAGGCTAAATAATTTACCTAGAGTCACACAGCTAGGAATGTTAGAGCAGAAATAACAAGCCCAGACAGTCCAGGAAGTGTGTGAAAGAGGCTGCCGTCAGGGACCAAGAGTCAGGACAGCTGAGAAATGTGCTGGCTAGGAGGTGGGCTGGAGATAGGAGATGAGTGGGTGACACATGGAGAAGTATGAACCTTGTCAGACTTTCTAAAGAAGGCAACCACAGTCTGAAGGGAGGAACCCATCTGGACAAGCTATGCCTTGTCCTCTTCTTCATCCCATGGTGGTCACCACCTTCTAATATTGGCATATCATGCTCTCCCAGCCCCAAGTGGGGACCTGGAAGTGCTAGAGATCCGTGGGCTGGCCACAGTGACTCTCTTCAATTTCATGGTCTGTTTTGGGCCCTACAATGTGTCTCATGTGGTGGGGTTTCTCTAGAGAAGTCAAAGCTGACAAGCATGCACGCTATTGCTCAGTGCTCTCAATGCTTATGTTGACCCTTTGATTTTCTATTTATCATCCTCAGTTGTCCACAAAGTTTTTGAAAAAAGTCTACAGAGGCCACAGAACTTGGGTGTCTTACTGTCGGGGTGTTGAAGAAGAAGAGTTAGAGAGCCAACTGCTGAGGGAAAAAATGGGAGTTTAGGTATGACTAATGTCAGCTTCACAGGAGACTAAATTTGTCACTTGGTGTCACTTCTTTTGCAGAGAAGGGCTCAAAAAGGGGAACAATGAAAAGAACTAGGGTGAGTTCTCCTGTGCCTAGCTTAAGAAGCAAAGAAGAGCAGTGAGTGTATCAAACCCAACTCATCCATTCCAGTGAGTGTTTTTATTTTGTTCCCTGGAGTTTGTGACATTTCCTTATTTGTGTTTGGCACTGCTTCAAGGTAAACCACAAGCCCTTTATCTTAGAATATCAGTCTTGGAATTCTTTATCTTCCTTATTCAGTATCCATAGATGGTAGCATTCACTCAATTACTATAGAGCTCTTTCCTCTAGCTAGAGCAAAGAATCAGGAGAGGGGTGGGGGAGTGTGGTTGAAACCGCTGCGTCTGAACATCCAGCATAGGCAAGAATCTGGAGAACCAGATACAATCCTGCTTGTGAGCCCAGAGAACCAGCACCCCAATCAAAACCATTGCTGGTTCAGGTCTATAGAATGTGCAAGAAAGGAGAAGAGTCAGTGCTAACGTAAAGAAACTCAAGTCGGGATATATATATTTTTTAATAGTTATGTCCTATTTCCAATCCCCAACATTATGTATCTGTGTCCTTTTTTCCTTGATTAGTCTTGCCAGAGGTCTGTTAAGACCTTCAAGAGCTTCTCTGGCATTTATCTTTGTTTTCTATTTCATTAATGTCTAATTTTATCTCATTGTTTCTTTCTTTATACTTTATTATGTCTTTTCAGTTCTTTTTCTAACTTTTTAAGGTTGAATGCTCATTAATTTTTTGCCTTTCTTTTTCGCTAATATAAATGTGTGGAACTATAAATTTCCTTCTAAGAGCAGTTTTAGTGGGATGTTTTGATTCACAGATTTTTCATTATTTTGACTTCAAAGTCAGCTTTAATTTCCATATAATTTTTTTTTTGACTCTTGAGTTTAGAAACATATTTTAATTTTCAAGCATATGGGTTTTTTTCTTTTGTTACTCATTTCCAACTAAATTGCACTGTGGTCAGAGAATATTGTTTGAATGGTGCCAGTTCTTTGAAATGTGTTGAAAAATTTTTTTGGCCTAGAATGTAGTCAATCTAATGTTCCAGGTGTGATAAGAACATAGATTATGCAATTGCTGGGAGCCATGTTCTCTCTATGTGCCTTCGATCAAACTTGTTAATTTGTGATGTTCAAATCTTAATAGCCTTTATTTATTTTGTCTATATTATCTATCAGTTACATCATGAGATGTTACATGCTTTTCTATGGTGGCGAAAAAATTTGTCTATTTTTCCTTGTACTTCTGTCTTCGTGGTTAATTAAACTTATTATCGTTCCTTTTGCCTTAAAATCTATTTTGTCTTTACTTAATACAGCCACACAAACTTGTTTTTTTTGTTTAGTACTTTCCTAGTATATCTTCATTCATTCTTTTACTTTTAAACCTTCTATAGTGTTATGTTTTAGACGTGTCTTTTATAAGCAGTATATAGAGTGGTTGAATATTTTGTAATTGGGTCTGACAATTTGATAGTACTTATTTTTTAACTATATTATTTTATTCATTTATATTTATATAATAATAATTTCCAATATATTTCAATTTATTTCTGCCATCTTAGTTTTAAGCACTTTTATTAAAGTTTACACACATGCCAAATATATATATATAATGCATGGCCAAATAATAATTGTACCTGTTCACATGAATTATCATAGTGAACAACTTCATTTAAGTGAAAACTGAAATATCTACCATCTTATTTTGTGCTTTATATTTTCCTCACCTTTTAATGTTTCTTTTTTTTTTTTCTCCTCTTGCCTTTCTTTGGGATTGTCTTTTTATTTCTTCTCATTTCTTATATTTACATATTCATTTTTCATATCACTAACTTGGAAATTGTATGCTCTGTTTTTATTATTTTGGTGGTTATTTTAGACACTTTTATATTTTAGGAGTTTTTGAGTCAGCTCCTCCATTTTTTTCTTCTTTCATTCCTTAGAAACCACACATCAAGAAAAAACCAATCCAGATGACATCCAATCCAGATAAGAATCTTGTAAAAACAGTTTTCAAACTGTGGTCTGAAGATCCCTGAGTGGGGGTAGGGGCAGAGGATCTTTCAGGGATCTGTGAGGTCAAAACTATTTTCACAATTATATGAAGATGTTAATTGCTTTTGCTTTCTTCACCCTCATTCTCTCATGAATTAATGTACAGTGGTGTTTTTCAGAGGCTACCTGACATGTGATATCACATGAATGCAGAGCAGATATGAAAATACATATCTACCTTCTGTTAAGCCAGAAAGTAAAGAGATTCACAAAAGTTATTTTCATGAAAATGTGTCTTTTATATTAACATGTTACAACTTTATAATTATCATTTTAAAACAAATTAATATATTTTAAGTTGTTTCTATTTTAATTTCTAATATGGTAAATGTCAATAGCTATAACGTATGTAAACATAAAAACGTCTCTTGGGGTCCTCAGTAAGTTTTAAGAGTATAGGGGCCCTAAGATCAAGTTTGAGGGTTACCAATCTAGTGAGATGATAAACTATGCTTATTCTCTGAATGCAACTGCACATATATAAAGCATTTAATGATTCAAAATTTTATAGTTAAACTTTAATGCTGCTTAAACTTCCAGAGATATGAGTTTAAATTCTGCTTGGTCAAATGCAAAGTTTTTTGATGTATTAACTATGAGACATAAAAACCAGAACTGTTCAGCCACAAGATAAAAAGTAGCAAGACCAGTTTAGATGGACAAGATATCTCTCTACGTAGTGAGAATTCTTAGTCTAAAGATTCTTTGAAGTTTTTCTTTTTGTTTTATGAGACAGGATTACTTCATCTACATTAAGTGATGTGCTGATCAAAAATATAAGTAGGGTTTCTGATCTTAGAAATTCTATAAACTGGAGGAAGGGGGAAGTTTAATACTAATTATATTTGTCCCATGTCATCCTGAAAAAACTGTATGTTTGATTCTTGTCAGCAAAGGTTAAGGAAAGCTTGTCAGAGCAAATGTTAGGAACTTACCCAGTGTGCTTTATTTTAGAAGGGGAACTTCACAAAGCCCCAGTCAAAGCCTCAATTTTGCTGCTAGAGTACTCAGTAACATCTAGTTCATATAAGCTAGTTCAATGAAATGACTATTGCACCTGCTGGTAAGTGAATGTTTGCTGGAGCATTGCATTAAGGGACAAAAAGGCAGGTTTGAGAATACCATTAGCAAAGTTTCCTCAGCTCCCTCTGGTTTTCAGGTTAATGATGAAGAGGATGAGCTTCCACTGGAAAGGGACTATGACTTGAAGTTGGGTCAGTTGGTTTATGTAAACTTATGTAAGTGCTTTCTCCTTAAGCTGGGTTCAAGATACCATACTTCCATATTAGCATGTCATAGTCTTTGAATACATACCTTTTTGACAAGTTGTTAATTGTCTGAAGTTTGTGTTACATTAAAAAAGCATTACATGGCAAAAATAAAATTATGTTAAACATGCATTTTTAATCCATGCACTCCATCCTTGTTGCAAAATGTTCCTCTGAGATTCTAGCCAGCTCCCTTGGCAGAGGCTATGCCCCTACCTCAACTTGTATGATGTTGATGGCTTACAGAAAGTCTGATGGCTTACAGAAAGTCTACTATGAGCCTAGCTCTGGTATTTATAATACCACTCCCATTAGGGACCCCCACTACTGGGACAGGGTGCAGAGTGATAAGAGGGAGGCAGGGAAGATAGAACTGATTGGTGGACTTGAAGATTATAGTTTTATCACAATGTGCTCTGCAAGCCCTTTTCCAAAATGAGCCAACAATCAGAAGTGGGTATTTGTTGCTTTGGCCTTCTTGACAGTGCCCTGTACACCCCCCCTGTGATATGGTTTGGTGGAGCTGACCTCATTTTCCACTTCTTGCTGCAGGGCTGGATGTGTGACCCAGAACCAGAGCCATCAGCATAGTTTCCCTCTGACCACAACGATGGTTCACACATGAGCATGTGACAGTCCAGGCCAAGGACAGCTCGCCTGATGCTTCCCTTCTAACTATTTAGAAGAAAGAACCTCTCTTCTACTGAACTGAACCAGAACTGAATGCTGGACATCACTTTGGAAGCTACTTTGAGGAGAGAGGCTGAAGTCAGCTTAAAGGAAGGCAGGGCAGCAAAACACCAAGTCCAGGAATTTGATGCCCCTTCAAAGAAGATCTACTCTGGGTTTTTCAGATCTGAAAACCAAAAATTCTTCCTCTTTTAGCTCAAATCAGTTTGAATTGTGTTTTCGGTCACTTACAACCAAAAGATATGTCTTTTCACAAGCGATCACAGTTATGGAAAGCTTTTCTCCATTCTTTTTAAAATTTGGGTTAAAACTTTAAGTATGGAAACTTAGAAACATAAAGAATTTGCATATGCTCATCATGCAGAAATATTAACAGTCATATTTCCTCAGATTTTTGAACTTGATGTTTCTGTTACTTTTCTCCCTCAATGGATTTTCTCTCTTCTTTGCCAGAGGTAACATTATTTGGAATTTAAGTATATCTTTCCTATCCATGTACAGGTCTATGTCCTGTCTATGAAATGTACTTCATGCTTAAGTCTAAACACTATCTAGTATTCTTTTGTGTTTTTTAAGCCCATAAATATCATACAGTATGTAAGTCATTCTTTAACTAGCTATTTTCCGCCCCCAAATTATGTCTTTGCTACCTACCCTTTTGATATTCATCACTGAAGCTTACAGATCTCATTCGTTTCTTTTTGTCTGCTGAATAATATTCTCTTCTCTTACTAAGCCATTTTATGTTTTCCATTTAGATAATCTCCCAGTTTTCACCAGCATTATGCTGCTTTGAGCATCCCTGTGCATGTCTCTTTATACACATGTGGGAAAGTTCCTCAGAGGAGGGGAACACTGGGTAACGTGGCATGTGCATTTTCAGTTTCAGCAGAAGCTGCCCAACTACTCCCCAAAGTGATAGCATAAATCCAACTTTTTCTGAAAAAGGTCTCACAATACAGAAGTGCCCCCCTTCACCCTGACTCCCCATCAGCTCTTCTTCCAACTTTGGCCCTGCAGCCAACACAAGGTGATGAATGGCATGCGCTAACTGCCAGCAGGGAAAAAATTCATATCAGGCCTGAAACCTTCAATATAACCCAGTGGATTGGCACCTGTGCTGGGTGTATATGTGGACTACGGTGGAACACAGTAGAGCCAACACTCTGTCCAAGACTCTAGGGTTAAAAGCGTGATCCATCTCTCCTTTCCTCACCTTTCTTAATCAAACCCACATTGTCACGAACGTTCAAGAAAAGCAAATGGTAAAATGATACAATTAAGTACAGCAGAGAGAGCCTCCCCCATACCTCCCCAACTTAGTTCTGTTGTTTATTTATATAGAAGTGCACTCATGCCAGGGAGAACCGGTGATTGTAAATGTAGAAAATTTTGGCCCTAGAGGAGATCATAAATTGACAATGGAGTGAAGGGAAAATAAGATGTTGAGATCCTGAAGCGGGGTTCTGGGGGGTAGAGCGTCAAGTGTCCTGGTTCATGGGGATGAGAGTATAGCCTCTGTTGACTCTGGGTCATATACCATGGGCCAAGAAAAGACACACTTTCTGTAGAGGGATAAAGCATAATCTGTCTGTTCATGTCATATGTATCTGTGTCAAATGGCTTCCACAGAAACTGGAACCACCTTGGATCTATCTGATTTAAGCAGAGAAGAGGTAAGAAGAAGGCAGAGGCTGTATGAGTAAATCCCATACTCTGCTTCCTCTTTATAAGTTTACCTATATGTATTCCTTCTGTCCCATCTCTTCCTAGGACATGATCCCAACAGTCTCTTCCCTGAACACAGTTAAAGTTGGGTGCCTTGCCTTTCCCTGGAGGCAAACGAATGGCTTTTCAAATACAACAGGTCTCAGAAGCAGGTGGAACCATGTCTAACTGGACTGCCTTTTCCTCTTTCACAAACAACAGGCTTTTATTCCTAGAAGAGACATGTGGTCAAAAGAGGAAGGTCAATAGTTGAGCTTTTACAAAGAGGCTTGACTCTCCCACCAAACTTATTTCTCCTCCTTCAGCATTCCAAGTAATCTATTCTGTTTCTTTTCCATGAATAATTATTTCAAACAATTTTATGTATACATCCACTTCCTGCTCCCTATGCTCTTTCTTATTCTGTTCCTCCTCCATCTTTTTTCTCAAAGCCTCTGATTTGGTCAATTTCCATTCTCTTTCTTGGAGCCTTCAGCTGAAACTGGTTAGTATCCTAAGTATTGCCTGGCTTCCTCTGCCCATCAGGTTCCTTCTTACAAATGTCTTTTCTTGAACTCAGACTATCTTGAGTCCATGTTGCTGCAAAGGCAAGTTGGGTTGTGAGACTTTCTTTCGACTCATTCCCTCTTCCTGTGTGCTGCATCCTGCCTGGAGCACCCTCTCTCCTCACCGTTGGTCTCCCACCAACTTGTGGAGGGTCCACATCACTCCCCGGTGATGTCTCGAGGTCGACACACAAAGATATGGACACTCACAGAGGGTGCTTTGTCTCTCCTCAGGGAATGTGTGTGTCTTGCCACTGACTGCCTGACCCTGCTAACAGAGATTCTTGTTCTTTCCCCTGACCCAGGGAGAGTGACCTTCAGCCCAATTTCCCCAGCAGAAAGGATCTCTTCTCATTTAGCTCAGCATTTCCCATCTTGGTACCCAAGTGGTCTTTCTGCATTCCTGCAGGCTGGCCCTCCCTAACCCACACAGCACCTGTCCTAAAATGGGCACTTAGGGAGTGGTTTTGATGCTTGATATACACTGGACGAAAGCGACATAATAATCTTTTGCTCTCTACCAAGTTAATTTCTGTCATTTTTCTGTCTGTATTTGATTAAGAAACATAAACTTACTGGAAAGGCGAAGATTGCAGATTGCGGGATAAGGCTGCTTTCGTTATCTTAAAATGCTGGGGCGGGGATTGGGTGGGGTGGCAAGCTATTTTCTCCATCACCGTTCCCAACCATGCGAGCTGAATCCCAGATCAGGAACAAAGCTGCAGAATCCTCTCTTCTAGCGGGTGCCAGGACCGTTGGCAATTTTCAAAACTTTGGGAGTCTCTCAGTAAGTCTCCTTTCACCTTGAAAAAGGCAGTGCCTCCTGGGGTGACCCCACCCCTTCTCATAGGGTACTAGTGTTGAGTCTAGGTAAGATGGGCTCTTCTGGAAGTAACTATTTTTACTTTATCCTTAGAAAAACCCAGCATAATCCCTTGCATATAACAGGCATTTAAATATGTGGAGTGAAAGAATGATATGCCTGTCAGAGTTTGCTAGCTGATGATACAAGCAAAGAGTAGGTCAGAATCTGTGCTTGTTGTTCTCTCTCTTTTACCTTTATTCTGTCAGCCAAGTTACCGGTACTGGAACATCCTTGGTGCTGGGGTCCTAGGGTCACCGGAGTAGAAAGGGACATTGAGACTCCGTTTTTTTTGTTTGTTTGTTTTTTGTTTTTGTTTATTTTTTTCAGAATCATAAGGCTGCATCATAGGAGTGGGCAGTGCAACATCTCAAGTCTAAGTCAAAGTGCAGATGGAGTCACACTAATTCCTCTGCGATGCCACACCTTTCACCATCACTCTGATTCCCGTTTATCAAATGCCCTGAGCTCTTACTCTGGGGACGTGAGTGAACAAGACAGACAGTAAACAAGTGAATAAACCTGTCAGGCAATTTCAAATGAAGAAAGGAAGAAAAAAGGAAAATCTAAAGAGACCGACATGGGCTTTTTAAGGAGAGAGCTGTCAAAGACCTGGGTTGAAAAAAATAGCTAGCCACTTACAGGTGGAGGGACCAGCAAGCACCAAGGGCCTGTGCTGGGAACAAGCTCACTTTGTCAGAGGAATGGAAAGGAGGCCAGTGTGGCTGTGTAGAAGACAGGTCAGGCTGCTCAGCCTGGTGGGCCACACGGGGAAAGAACACGGGAATGAGCTTAAGATTGCTGACTTATGTCTGGGGTTGGTTGACCTCAGATGATGATTGTTTCATCCGTTGATCTTATCTTCCTCTCCTGGTGTTTGATATGTCCTGATAAGCTGCTGCAGCCAGTCAGAATCTGACAGCCCTTTTCTGGTTGAGAGCCCTCCTGATATCTTGACAACACAGAGCCAGTGCTGCCCTCTTCAGCAACGACAGAGGTGGAGAAGGCCAGATATGGGAACACTAAAAATGGAATGATTGAGAAACACTTTGATGATAGGGAACAGAGGCATCCAGCCATACATAATGATAAAGAAAGCAAAGAGAAAGGAGGAGCATGGGCCCAACCAGGGAACTGGGCCCAAGGCGGTCACTGTTCTTGTTTGCTTTTAAGCTGGGCCCACTGCAGGTCAGCTGTACCCCTTTGAAACCACACAAATAGTCTAAGATCAAGAAAGCTCACCTGTTAGGAAACTGAGGTTTTTCAGATGCCTTTCCTCCACCAGCTGCTGCCTCTCTGGGCCCTCACTTTCAGCACCACAGGAGTGGGACCCTGGGTGATACCGACTTCGCTTCCCTATCCTTCCAGTTACTCAGGCCCCAAACCTCAGAGATATCTTTGACTTTTCTTTCTCTCTCTCTCTCTCTCTCTCTCTCTCTCTCTCTCTCTCTCTCTCTCTCTCTCTCTCTCTCTCTCTCTCTCCCTCCCTTTCTTTCTTTCTTTCTTTCTTTCTTTCTTTCTTTCTTTCTTTCTTTCTTTCTTTCTTTCTTTCTTTCTCTTTTTTCCTGCCATTTACTCCATTAAGCAATCATTTCTACTCTGTCTACAAAAATATATTTCAAATCCAACCATTTCTCACTGCATCTACTGCTACCACCCTGGTTCAGGCTATCATCACCATTTCTCCTCTTCATTCCTTAGTAATCTGTCTGGTTCCCCTGCTTCCGTGGTTGCCCCCTTCAATCTGTTCACACAGCAGCCAGAATGATCCTTTAGAATGTAAGTAGGTCACATCCCTTTATATCTTAAAATCCCAACGTCTTCCCATCTTTCTTGTCAAAGCCTCAGTTCTTACAGTGACTACAAGTTCTACAGTATCAACTTCCTGCCCCCCTCACTCTCTGACCTCATCTTCTACCCCTGTTTCTTCCTCTGTTACTTGGGACACTTTGCTAGAGGTGCAATTTGATGATATCATTCAAAATTAAAAATCCCATACTATCTGACCCAACAAATTGACATCTATGAGTTTATTGTATGGATATATTTTCTCATGTGCGCAAAGAATTATATTTATCACAGAGTTTTCTGTTTGTTTGCTCTGTGATAATAAAAGACTGGGAACAACTTATGTCTGTCAGAAAAAAGTCTGGTTAAAGAAAAACTATGAGACCTCCAGTAGAAATCTGTTACAAAGAATGAGGCAGATCTACATATGCCAGTGTACATCAAACTCCAAGGTGCATTGTTAAATGAAAAAAGCAAGGAGTAAGAACAGCGAGTTAGAGAGGGGGTAATACACCTGCACATTTACTCAGCGAATACTTGCAGGTCAGCCCCCGCAGGACAGCACACACTGGTGCTGGGTAATCAGTGATAAAAAGGCCTTATTTCACAAAGCTCATGTTTCATTGTGACAAGATGGGCAATAGATGAGAAGCAGGTACATTAACATCAAGCTAGGGGCTAGGCTGCCGCTAAGAAGAACGAGGCTGGAAAAACAGAGTAAGTGTCAAAAAGTGAGGGCAGTCTGAGAAGGCCTATCCAAGGAGGCAATATATGAGCAAAGACCTGCAAAAAAGAAGAATATGAAGTATGAGACTTTTAGGGGTATTCAGGCAAGGAACAGAAAGCCCTGAGATGAGCCACAGTGTGTCAGAGGAGGTCAGGGAGGCCAGAATGACTGCAGCGGGACTGAGTAAAGGAAGAGTCATTGTGGAAAGGAGGTCAGGGCAATCAGCGGAGCCCAGATTGTGTGGGGCCTTGTGGCCATGTCAGGATGTAGGTTGACATTCAGAGTACGATGGGCAGAGGTGTGCTGTAATCTTCACATTTCCAAATGATTCATCTAGATGCTGGGTGAGGAGTAGATTGAGAAAAGGGGTACCCAAGTAACTTAGTAGTGATTTGTTTCTGGGAAGGGGAACTGGGTGTTGGGGTGGAAGGGAAAATTACCTTAGGACCTGCTCTGTGGGTGGAGAAGGACTTGGAGGGGCACTGAATGTCTAGCAGGCCTGGTACAATTACGACCTGAAGCTGATGCCCTCTGGTCAAGACAGACATTTAGTGCTGGTTCATTCTCCCATGGGGAACTTTCACAGGTTCTTGGACCTCCTAACTGTCTCCTTTCTCTGTGTCTCCCTTGGATGTGGCATGCCTCCTCTCCTTGACCACATTCGACCCACCTTTCGCCCCTGGGCATCCCCTCTGTGGGACTGCACTACTCCTGTAGGCTGGCCCTTGGGGTAGATTCATTTATAAAATGACTCTAGGCAGGCTTCTCAGCAAAGGGCCCTCATTTAGTCCAAGGTTAGCCACGTACCTTTGTCCCATTATTGGTGGACAAGCAGTTCACTCCCAATGTAGCCTTCTCTCTCGTTTTGCTCTGCCAGGCACAGTGATCCTTTCACCTTTTGATTTCTCTTGGCAAGCATCTGGCTCCAGCCCTGTCTCCTCTGAACTTCAGGGGCATGTTAAGCCCTGCCAGGGGCTATCTTTAAGTCCCTCTATGTGCATCTTATCCATGAGCAGGAAGCTCCCCTTATCTCCCCACCAATGTCAGAACACAGTGTACCCCCAGCTCTCCAAAACAGTCCTTGACCTCTGCCTCCTCCACCTCCCAGCTCCTTGTATTTGGCCTAGATAGAGTCTTGAGCAAGTGCTGACAGAACTAGTTTCCAGAGTCTGCATGGATGGTCTGACAGCTCCCATTGGTTCAGCTGTAGCAGTGCTTGGTATCTACTGATTGTTCTTGGCTGAAGCTAAAACAGCGAAGGTCTACTTTTTGTACTCTATATTCATTTCACAGATGTGATCCTCAGTGCTGTTGTCTGTTAAGAAAGCAGAATGACGCCAACCCTTTAGGATTATTTTACAAGTTAAAGAAAACATCTACAAGGATAATCTTTGCCCAAATTGCAAAGCACTCCACCAGCTCTGCTGTTGTGCTTATCTGCAAGACAACTTCACAGGCTGGTGCAGCGGTCACTGTCTTCGTCAGCCACACTGTACAGGAGGAGTGATGCTCGCTCTGATGTGTGACACCAGCCTTCAGAGATACCAGTTCTGAACAATCTCTAGTGCACCAGTCATAAGTTCACCTCTTCTTCCCTCCCGAGGAATGCTTGTGAGCCAGAGTTGCGGTGCTACAGGGACAGCCTTGGCTCTGCACTACTTTTTTTTCCAAGTTACCATTTAAGAATTCCTCTCTCTGGCTGTTATGATAGAAAGCTCCTCCCAAAAGTTATGACACTGTACCTCAAAGACTGTCACCACGCATCTCAAGGGTTCACAGGAGCCCTCTAATTTAGGGAAAATCCTGTGCCTATTTTGGGGGGTGTCTGGAGATCAGTCTGGGGAGAGAGACCTGGAGCAGAGCCAGAAATCTGATCACATTTGAACTCATTGCTGGTGATTCCATGAGACTGGCTCACAAGAGACTGGTCAGATAAGGCACTGTCTGGGTATGATTACCTTGAGAGTCACCCATCGGGTATATTTTCAATTTTATATCAGAGAGTGAAATGGCAGTGTCCAAGGGCATGTGCTGGTCCCCACATGGGGTGGCGAGTGATGAACTCCACGCCCCCCACACACACACATCTCCTGTTCATCTGCCCTGATGGTTCTTTCTTATTGGCCTGTCCTACTCTCATTTCTCTATCTCACAGTGGCACCAGCCCCATTTTTCTTAGAGAAAACACTCCTTCTGTTTTTAGTGCCTGAGGTTTGAGGGGTGGGAGCTCAAAGGCCTGACTGTGTTAAATGATTTCTCCCCATTATCCCAGCTAACCTCACAGCAGCCCTGTGAATTTTCAGGTAACTTGAATTTCTGTATCCTCATTTATCAAGAAGATAAATGTTTTTTCATTATTAGTGCCTTATTTTTTTTTAAATTGTGTAATAATGCACAAATATCCCTATTGTAAAATAATTCAGTGATACAGAAGTAATTTATGAAATGTCATTTTGCTTCCCCTTGACATATCTCCCTTCACAGAGGTAATCTTTCTCTTGTTTATGCCCATATATGCACTTACTTAAGTGTATAGTTTTTAAAAATGTACAAATGGAATAATACTATATATATTGTTCTGAAACTTATTTTTCACCTTGGCAATTTTTCTATGTCAGAATATACAGATCTACTATTTTCTTTCTAATAGCTACAGGCTACATTATGTCTGGACCATCCTATAATTTGTGCACCATTTGGGGTCCATTTTCATAGTTTCCAGTTTGTTTGCTATAATAAACAGTGCTTCAGTGAATATCTGTCTCTATCAGTTATCATCTTTCTTTCTTTCTTTCTTTCTTTCTTTCTTTCTTTCTTTCTTTCTTTCTTTCTTTCTTTCTTTCTTTCTTTCTTTCTTTCTTTCTCCTTTCTGTATAAATACAGAGTATTTTGATGAGATGGATATTTATATATATAGTTGATATCATTGCTGGATCAAAGCAATGTACTTAAAAATTTTTGAGATAGTTCCATATTACCTTCTTGAAAACATTCAATAATTTACAATCTCACCAACTGTGCATGAAAGTACCCATTCCAATGTCCTTCTCCAACGTTGAGTACTTTGAATCTTTAAACATCTTTGTTAATAAAATGGGTAAAGGGATGATATTTTGTTGTCATAGATTATAATTTGAGGATTCTGTCTAATCAAATGATTCAAGTCCATTTCAATTAGTGTGGAAAAGGATGGACCATTCAGTAAATAATGCTGAGATAGTTGCCTTTCTATTTGGAAAAATTGCAATTAAATAAAAAAAGTAAAATCCAGTTATACTGGATAAAATATGTTTTAAAAAACTATAAATATTATATAAGATCATTTTAAACTTCATAAAGAGGAAGATTTTTTTTTCCAGCAAGACATAAATGTAGAAGTCATCAAAGACAAATTTGAGTACATAAAAATATAATGCTATGGAAAAAATTATCATTAAGAGAGTAAAAGACAGCTATCTTTCTATATAGGTAACTGATAAAGGGCTTATATATTAATATTCAAAGAACTCCTACAAATAATATATGAAAGAAGCAAGTATAGGAAGAAACAAATAAATATATACAACATGCAAATATTTTTTCCCTCACTTTTTATCTGAGAAATTAAAGTTACAATAGTCCTGTCCACGGTTAATGTTATGTGTCAAATTGTCTGGGCCATGGTGTCCATTTATTTGGTAAAAGATTATTCTATATGTTTCTCTGAGGATGATTTTGGATGAGATTTACATATGAATTTGTGGGTTTTGAGTAAAGCAGATTTCCTCCATAATGTCAGTGGGCCTCCTCCAAACAGTTGAAAATCTGAATATAACCAAAGGCTGACCGCCCTTGAGCAAAAGGGGACTCCTCAGCAGACTGCCTTCAGACTTCATCTGTAACATTGGCTCTTCCGAGTGTGCCTGTATATTGCCTTTGAACTTGAACTATAACTCTTTCCTGAATCTCCAGCCTGCTGACCTCCTTCATTAGTTTTTGGGCTCACCAAACCACCACAATCAGGTGAATCAATTCCTTGCACAAGTTTATGTATGTACACATCCTATTGGTTCTGTTCCTTTGGAGGACTCTGACTAATACACTGTGCTACTAAATTTTAAATGTCAACCTCTTAAAAAATTAAAATACGATATTTTTCCTTGTTGGCAGGATTATGGAGTCTCATACAAACTGTTAGGGGAGAGAGGGTTGATTTAGCTGGGGAAAGTAATTTATCAATATTTATAAAAATTTCAAATGTATATACCATTTAATACAACAGTAGCACTTTTAGGAAATGTACAAGTGCACAAGCATTTCTGTAAAAGGAATTCCCGTAGTATTTTTTATAATAGTGGAAAATGAGATATTTTTTGTTATTCATTCATTTATTAAATACCAAATGCTGCTCTGTTTTATGTTCTGTTTTAGGCATCTGGGTAGATAGTAATGACTAAACAGACTGCTGTCAAGGGCTTCCTAGTCTAGAGAAAGGAGTGACATACTAAACAAATGAGTAGACAAATGTGTAAATCAAACTGTGTGAGCACAGTGTGAGATAATATCAAGCGGGGAAGGCTATTTGAGATTGGGTGATTAAAGAAAGCCTTTTTAAAGAGTGACATTAGACAGGATGAGCACTTCAGAAGTTATATATGTGTCTAATCACTATGTATTACATGTGAAACTAACATAGCAGTGTATGTCAATTGTAACTAAACAATAAAAAATTTATTTGAAAATATATTAATTAATTAATTTTTTTAAAAGAGTGACATTTGAGAGAAAAGCTGGGGTGGGGTGGGGGAAGGTAAGCCAGCCTGGTAAAGTATGGAGGAAATAGTGCATGCAGAGATGGAGAGCTTGGCCTGCTTGAGGCCAGAACAGCAGAGTGATGTTAGTGAAGGTGAGATGGCCCCAGAGAAGCTTGGAGAGAAAGGCAGGGCCAGATGGCACAAGGCTAGCCATGAAGAGGAGATCGGAATAGGAACCCACTAAAGGTTTTATTCAGAGCAATAACATGATCTAATTTATGTTCTTTAAAGCTCCCTCTGGCCACGATGTGAACTGATGATGAGGACAGGAAAGACCAAGTTAGAAGTTTTACAGTAGTCCAGGTAAGAGATAATGGTTGCCATGGAGATGAAGAGAAACAGATTCATATAAGACATATTTTGGAGATAGAAGAAATAGGATTCAATGGTGAGTTGAATGTGAGTAGTAACGGAAAAGGCATTAAGACTGACTTTCTGACCACTATATAGCACCCATCGGAATGGCTAAGATAAAAATACTAACAATGCCACGTGCTGATGAGGATATGGAGCAACTGAATCTTTTAGATATAGCTGGGAGGAAAGAAGAATCATACAGCCACTCTGGCAAACAGATTATAAGTATCTTAAAAAGTTAGACATACAATTACCATATGACTCAGCCATTTCTCTCCCAAATATTTGATCTAGAGAAATGAAAACTTATGTACATACAAAAACCTATACATGAATGTTTAGAGCAGCTCTATTCATAACTCCCTAAATTGAAACAACTCAATGTCCTTCAGTGAGTGTATAGATAAGCAGATTGTGGTCCAGTCACTCAGTGAAACAAATTACTCAGCAATAAAAGAAAACAAACTATTATACAATAACTGAGATGAATCTCAAAGACAGTATGCTGAGTGAAAGAACCTGGTCTCAAAAGTTAAAAACTGTATGATTCCATTTAGGTAACGTTCTTGAAAGCAGATCTGTGGTAGTCAGTGGTCAGTGGTTAGGGGAAGATGTGACTATAACGGCTCTTTATCTTGATTATGGTGGTGGTTACAGGAATCTATGTGTGTTAAAATTCACAGAACTGTACGCCTCAAAAGTGTAAAACTAAAAGAGTTCCTTTTTATTGTGTGATCATTTTAAACAGGAAAAAGAATTAAATCTTTAAAAAGAAATGATGCCTGGGTTTCTGGCCTGGGCAGATAGGTACATGGTGTTGTCACATACCATATGACTAGAGGTGGACTAGGCAGGGAAGTTGGGCCAGATTTGGGGGAGGAAATGAAGAGTTTGGTTTGAACTTTTGAAGTTGAGATTTCTCTGCATACAGTTGAACACACAAGAGTCTGAGGCTGAAGATAAATGTCTGGGAATCATCAATGAACAAAGATACTATAATGGATTGGAACACCTGGTGTGGGGGTATAAAACAAGAGCAAAATGAGAAAGCCTTCCAGAACAATGCCTCCAGAGCATGGGGCAGGAAGAGAAGCCAGGGCTGAGATAGAGGGACCTGGAATTGGGGGTACTAGAAGATCCTTTCCTCTGCCAGCGTGTCCTTCAGAGACCTGCCTCGTGAAGAGGGAAATGGCTCTCAGAGAAGGGCTGATGTAGAGGGAAGGGACTTCGAAATGAGAACAAGATACTGGTAAGAATGATTTTAGAAAGTCAGCAGGTCTTTGCAGCTGTTTGCTATTAGATCTGGTCTAAGGTATCTGTGAGCTGCATTTATGGCAAAATGACACTTCCTCTTGCTTCCTCTCCTACCCATCCCCAACATCTAGACCCTACCCTCTTCAGCCTCCACTGCTGTAGAGCCAACACACTGGAAACCTGGGAGCCAATCCACAACCTTCAGGCCTATTTTCACCACATACAATACTTCAACATTTTGAATTGGTCATCAGAATATAAGATTTAAAAACAGCACAAACAGTTGGACTTTTAACTGGAAAAATTGGAAGGTATGATAGCATCGGGCCCACAGGCCTGCTTGGAAACAAGACAGGAGTTAAATTTAGATAAACCATGCACTCTCCAGTTGGCCATAGCCCTTACCACTTCCTGTGGATCTCCAGCACCAGGATAAGAGCTGGTTGCCATTTATCATCTGTTGGTGCCATGGTTGCCCTTTGGTGCAACCTGGCCTGTCTCACGGCAGTCACAGCTTCTGCAGAATAGCACAGCAAAAGCAAAGCCCTGCTTGGCTTGTTGAAGCTTGGAAAGATTTATTGATGACTTTATGTGCACCTGTAATATGGGCACAGAGGTGAGATGACATGAGTTTTTTAATCAACTTTTTAAATTGATCCTTAATTTACATATAATAAATGTACCCATTTAATTATAAAGTTGGTAACCTCTACCCCAATCAAGTTATAGAACATTTCCATTATCCTAAAATGTCTCTCTGGCATCTTCCCAGTCGATCTCCTCCTCCTCTGGTTCCCAGTCCCCGGCTACCACTAATCTGCTTTCTGTCAAAAAAAGGGTACCACTCCAATCAGGGTAGGGTGGTTTCCCCCCACTCCACAAAGCAATTCTCTGGACACCAGCTGGGCGTCCTACAATTCAACTCAATTCTGACACTATTTACCTGGAAATGGCATCAGATTTTATAGGTTAAGCATTCCGTCCTACAAGGCTTGTCCGCCCCCCACCCCCGCCCCACCTCTTCAGACTCTAGTCTCAAGCTCAAGTGGTAATCTGTACTTATGATAGAAAAGGCTATAAATCAGAGCTTCTCATAATCTCCTTCTCCAGTCTGAGTAATTTGCTAGAGCGACTCAGGAAACATTTTACTTACTAGAAATCCAGGAGAGGGTGAACCCCCCTAGTGGGTTCACTCAAGTCCTGCACAGAGAGAGAGAGAGAGAGACAGAGAGAGACAGAGAGACAGAGAGACAGAGAGACAGAGAGACAGAGAGAGACAGAGAGAGACAGAGAGAGAGAGATAGAGAGAGAGAGAGAGACAGAGAGAGAGAGAGAGACAGAGAGAGAGAGAGAGAGAGAGAGACAGAGAGAGAAAGAGAGAGAGTCCTTGACTCTCTCAGGAAAGAATTCAAGTACATGCCAGTTAGAGACAAAAGGAAAGTTTATTGTAGAAGGAATAATGCTCCACAGACAGATGTGGCCTCCTCTCAAAGAGAATGAAAGAGACCCTGAGTGTCCAAGGAATATAGTTTCAATGTTTTCCTTTCCGGGGAAGGGGACGGGTATGTAGTGTTAAGGGCAGAGAGAAGTAGTTGTGGGTAATCTCATCAGGAATCTTCCCGTAGGTCCCCCATGGTCTGGTTGTATGCTGATCAGCTAGGCAGCATGTAATAGGCTCTGAATACAACTTGGTTTAATATTTGGTTCTCATGCCTCATCCTTATATCAAAAGGATAGAACTCAGGAACAGCCAGATGGAAGAGATGCACAGGGAAAGGTCTGGGGAAAGCTTGTGAAGTGTCTGTGCCCTCTGCCAGTACTACCACTCCCCCCAAATCACCATATGTTCACCAACCCGGAAGCTCCCTAAACCCCATCCTTTCGGGTTTTTACAGAGACTTCATTACATGGGCATGGTTGATTAAATCATTGGTATTGGGGACTGAACTCAACCTCCTGGCCTTCTCCTCTCCCCAGAGGTTGTGGGTGGGACTGGAAGCTCCAAACCTCTACTCACAAGTTTGGCTCCACTGGCAACCAGCCCCCGTCCTTGGGTGCTATCCAAAAGTTACCACTTTAGTACAACAAAAGACAACTATATTGCTCTTATTACTTAGGAAAGTCCAAGGGTTTTAGGAGCTCTGTGCCAAAACCAGGGGCAAAGATCAAATATATATTTGTTATTATAAATCACAATATTACAATTAGAGGCTACACTGTTATCTATATTAGCAGTTTGTTTTTATTGCCAAGTAGTATTCCATTGCATGGCTACATTGTATTTTTAAAATTCATTCTCTTCTAAAGAATGCCAGGGCCATTCCCAGTTCTGATTTATTATGATTACAGCTGCTACGAATATTTGCTTATGGTCTGTGTGTGTACAGAGGTGCTCTCATCCCCCTGAGTGATACCTAGGGGGACATCCCTGGGTCATAAGGGCAAAAGTAATGCCTCCACAGCCTACAAGTGTGTTTCTCATCTCCCAGAGCCTGGCCTGATTCCTTACCAAGTGGCTGGTGTGCCGTAGGCATGCAACAGTTGGTTGGGGTGCTGCTGGTATCCCAACCCAAGCTTGCTGGCCTGTTTGTTTGGTTCACTCTGCAGGGAACTTTCCTTCTTATATCTTTTACAACTGACATTTTAATTCACAGCAAATGGTTTGATTGCTTTCCAAAGGATAAGCAAACAAAGAGTGATTTTAAGAGGCTTATAGGGTATTCGAAAGATGGGGGTTGTGCTCAAAGCATAGAGAACCACTAGAAAACAATTATTAGAAAGGGAGTTGGAGATGAAGGGAATTAGCCAGATGCAAGTCCCTAATCGTGTGCATTACTCATAAGTAGTAAATTAGCTTCCAGGAATGCATATCCTTATCCTCATGCAGGCAGTACATTATAGTGACTCCAGGGACAAGAAGACTGGGTGGATCCTCTGTTTCCAAGAACACTGAGCAGGGCGAGTTCCCTTCCACAGGACAACATTGCTCATGATCCCCATCTGACCCATCCAAACCTCTCTTGTTTCCATGGCAATCAAGATTCCATAATAAGCATGAAAATTTTTATCAATAAAAGAAGTTGCAGTAGAGAACTGCCAGTTAGATGATATCTGACCTTAAAAAGGGTCTCAACCAGTAGGTTTGCTTTTTTATCTTCTAATGCAGTGTCAGTGCAGCCTCAACCTGAATGAGTGAAGTCCTAACAGCCTGGTGCCAGGGCTACTGATTGGAACCATAAGAAATCTTCTGAGTTCAGCCATCGTAAGTAAGATAAACACTAAAATTTCATAACTTCTACAAAGCAAATAGTCAGAGTTTTAAAATTCCAGGATCATAAAATAATTTGAAATAAGAAAAAATGACACTAAGTAGGTTCTGGGAGGATAAAGCATGCTTAGATATAGGCTCCCCCACTCCAGTTAACACGCATTTGTTTGTACATTAGAAAATATCTAGCGAACAGCAAGTCAAACATAAGAACTTTTATTAACAATGAGTTTGGAGCTGGTGCTTCCAGCTCAGGAAGGTCATCAGGGCCCAGACCCCTTCACCCTTCTTCTCTGCCACTCTTAGCTTGTTAGCTGCCTTCTTCAACTTTGTGGACTTATGGCCCCAAATGGCTGCTGTAGCTCCAAGTATCACGTCCTCACATAAAGTCTTCAAAACCAGGGAGAGAGAGAGCAGCTCCTCACACATTTATCTCTTTTAGCATGGAGAAAAATCTTCCCCAGAGACCCCCTAGCATACTTTTGAATTTTGTTGGCTAGAATTAGGTCATGTGTCCGTCTAAAAACCAGGCATCTTAATAAAACAGAATAAGTTATCATTATTAGTGCCAATTATAGTTTGACCCCTGGGGCTGGGGGATATGCAACAGGGATGATTGATTTGGTTATCTCACCATACCTTTCTAGTCTAAATCCAGTAAAATCATCCCCCTTACAACAATATTTCTGTACCCTATTTCTTCTTCTGCAGCATTTTCTCTCCCCTAGCTCTATATCTCCATGGGGCGGGGGGATGAGGTGGGGGTAGTGAACTCCATACACTTCTACCAGTGTATCAGATTTCATTCAGTCTATCCCATTCTTTTCCTGGAATGCGATCCCAGAATCTATTTTCCCAGAACACAGGTCACCATTGTGATGCCTTGATCTCTTTCCATATGGATTGTTTTTCAGAACTGATCTTAAAGGAAATCAGCAGGCTTCTCACAGACCTTGCAGAGTTTTAGGGGCCACAACTACCTATATTGCTTGGGGCTTTCTAAAACAAATAAAAATAAAAAACCTGAAGGAGTCTTGTCAAAGAAAAGGTAAAAATTTGAGAGCTTTCTCATACTATTTCATCTATTTTTTCTCTCACCCCAGACTTTGTCTCCCATCTCTCTCTCCTCTCCCAGAATCTATGGCCTGACTTTTCTTCCATGTGTCTTTCTACTTTTATTGCTGCTTTGTTTCCTCCTTCTGGATGATTCTTGCTGCTAATGTTGCAAACTTCCAGGCTTCTTGCTTATCCCAATCTGTTCTTCACTTCCCTCTATCCTCCTCCATCCCTGACTGCTCAAGTTTTTGGCTCCATCCCAGGATCTAGTTGAGGCAGATTTACCTCTCCTGCTTGGCACACATCTTCCCTTGCCCCAGAGGGTGTATCCACAGACCAGACAGAGAGTCCACTTGCTAAACTATCCAAAGTCCCTGGTCGCAGGTGATGAATTCAACTCAGGAGAAGTCATCAAGTGAGCCTGCCTCCCCATGCCTGCTTCTGGCTCCCACCCCCACACTGCTTTATGAATAGTCTGAGCTAGTCCTGGCACAAGCCTGAAGTGGTTTCAGCCAAACTGCAGTGAACCATCATTGCCAGTTTCTCAATGACTTCTTAGGTAGCTTTCCTAGGTTTCTGGTCATGCTTGGTGCTTTAAAATTTCTAGCTTCCTCCCCATTCCCTATAAGTGGATATGTGACCTGTAGCCCAGGGAATATGTGGCGGAGATGAGCCAAGGCTACCCTTCCTCCTGTCCTTTTTTCTGGGTTGTGCTGCCCTAGTTTTTAGTGAAGAGGGATTCCTTCTTCTAAGAGGAAAAACCTCCCCCTACTTTATGGCCATCACTGAGTTTTTTTGTAAACTTTAAACACTTATTTTGTTAATTAACAGAATTATATTGCTGAACGACCTTGACTGTTTGAAATCATATTAGTAAGAATGGAATATCCCACAGCTACTTGGAGAATCCAAGCGGGAGCCTGTGATACAGAGAAGCAGCCTTGTTTTTAGCACCAGAGCTTCAGATAAGGAGCTTCCAGATGCAAAATTTAGCCTTTATCTTTACTTTGAATTTTCCAAAGAAATAGGACCCCGAGTCTGCTTTTCAGCCCAGGTCTGATATTGACATCTTTACAGAAAGCCCTGCTTTGCTTTGAGCCTATCAAACACGGCTTCATTGAAATATTACCTGAACATCACCCTTACTCCAAGTCCTATAATAACCCTGTCTCTTCTTTTGTTAGATGCCTCATACATCCTCTGGAATGTGGTCTTCTTTGCTCCAGTTAGATAATAAACCTAGCTTTGTTGAGACTATTTCTCTAGTTCGTGCATTCCCAAGTAGGGCAATATTGCCCTCCCCCACAGAGAGGTGAAAATTGGTTCTGAGGGAGCAAAAAAAACTTACAATGGTTTGTGACTTTTCAAAGGACCACACTCATAAATAGATATATAGTGTATCTGTTGTATTAAAATTTCATGGGCAGAAAGGGGAAGGTGTTGAGTAGGAAAAAATATCTAAAAAGACTCTTTACCAGGCAATGATATAAAGATGAAACAGTGCTTTAGTTAATATTGAGTAGCTTTTGGTGTTCACTGTGAGTCAAGTGCCCAATTGTTGGCTCTCTTTTGCAGCAAGAATTGAATTCCTCTGACCTCTGTCTTGGGAGATCCAACCTGGTTTGACCTTTTCTTGTACCTATAGAACTTCCACTTGTGCCTGCCTGCAATCCCCTCACACCTGCTGGGAGATTTACACCTGTTTACTCTGCCAAATGGCAAGAATGCATGATGTACCACCTCTCCACCAATCTTTCCCAGCAGTTCCGGCACACACCCTCAACTCTCTGAGCACCCCTATCCCTTGGTTTTGAGAAACATGGAAAATCTCTGTCATATTCCCCTCACTGCCACCCGGACAATTGCCCCAGACTCTGGTGACTTTTCATCCTCTCCACCCCCAACTTTTTGCTTATTCAAACTGGAGGAGGGGGCGTGTGCTGGGTAATGGTTGGGGGCAGCTAAGCCAGGTAAGCTGCCTCTTATTCCCCTTTATTAACTTTGGGGGAGGGGCCTGACTGTGTTCTCTGTGGCTCTCTTTAGAATGTGGGGTTTTCAACTTCCTCAGCCTTGGGTCCTTGTTGCTGATTCTGGAGTCACAGAACTCACCTTTGTTCCATTTGTTCCCACATCATCTTTGTTCCCTTTCTGAGTCATGGAGACCTGTGTTCACACTAACTTCTTAGCAGTCACCAGGCCTGAGTGCTTTGGGACAGACAAATGAACTGTGGGACAAACAAACTACTCATGCCTTCATCTCTCTTCCTCCATCTGAGACCCAGTCCCCAACCAAGAAGAAAATAGCTGCTAAATACATTAATATTGAAATTCTTGAAGTTCTGAGCCCAGCCACTTACACATAGTAGGTGCACAATAAATGTTTTTGAACTGAAGTTGACTGAGTGCAAACAGGTACTAGCATTTCTCTGGTTGCCTTGCTGACCAACTGTTTCTCATGAACCACCTGACATTGGAAAAGGAAAACTTATTAAATGATCATATTTCAATAAAAATAGCTTTTAAGAACATACATCTATCACTGAAGTCAACTGCACTGGCTAATTACCTTAATTTATTTTTTTTCAAGAAGAATTTTTTTTTTTGAGAAGTTTTCTTGACTAGGAAGAAGATGTATCAATACAGATAGTCACTCTGCTTTGCATGTAGTTCTGTTTCTCATTGTGGCCTGTTGACATTTGTCCTGGCCAGACTGACTCACTGACTCTGGAATTTGGACTGGGCCTGTCACTGCGCATGACACAAAGCTGGAGACAGAACAGCAGAGTGGGTGAACAGCATTGGGTTCAGAGTAGTTAATTATAGCTTCCTGTCTTGCTTCAATCACTTACTGGCTATAGGATCACAGCTAAGAGACTTCACTTCTCTGGGCCCATTCCCTTGTCTATAAAATAGAAATAGTGGTATTACCTGCCACATGGTTATTGACAGGGATGAAGAAGATAACATGACAGGCTAAGTCCTTAAGATAGATGAGTAATTATTTTTATGCCTCCAACCCAGGTCCTCTCCTAGCATTAGGGATCTCATTATTTAGCCCCTTTCTTTCAGAGGATAGACATTTATCCTTCCATCCACAAATTCCACCTAATCTACACACCATAAGTAATGAAAAAAGGAAAAATCATTCTCTTTTGTTGCTATCAAATTTATTTAGGTATTTTTTGTTCTGTAATTTTTCTTAATTGTCTCTAAAAAATCTTAATTTATTGAAAAATGGAAACTTTCTGGAAAAGCCCATGTGAGAGCAGGATGCTCCCTTGTGCCTGGAGTCCTGTGTTTCCTACTCCTGGTCCACCGGTTCAGCAGTTCTGAAGAGTAGATTTTTCTCCTCTCCTGTCTCAAGTCACCAGGCAACTCCCTTGGACCCTGGACACTGCTCTTAACTCCTCCTTTACCCTCAGAAAAGCACAGGAGCGGGTCTGCTACCAAGGAGAGCTCATTTTTCTTCAGAGCTCTCTCTCTCTCTCTCACCTCAACTACTTCCCAGGGGCTATCCCAGAGCATGTGGGGGATGGGAAAAAAAGGGCAGTGTGGTTAGATCAAGAGTTGAGCTTTAATGAGCACATCCTTAAGAAGGCTGGGTGCCCACTCTGCCCTGGCCATATCAGTCCCCAGCCTGCTACTCCCAGGTTCTGCTTGACTTGAGCTAGGAACTGCCCTGTGGATGATATGTCTTTCAGTCCTGGCCACTTAACCACCCACTTCACAGCCCTCCTAGAGTCCACTACCTGTTCTCTACATTGGACAGCTTCTGAAGCTGCCTCTTCCCTTCATGCTTCTCCTTCAGTTCTACACTGCCCTTTTGCCTCCAAGGGCTCCAGGTCCCAGTCAGCCTCCCCAGTGGCCCTTGAAAGTCAGCTTGGAACCTAGACAATGAGAAGTAGTAGACCAGGGGGTCAACACAAGAATTCAGGGTGCTGAGGAGCAGCAACTTCTCCATGCTGGGCTCTTGCACCAGATGTAGCCCACAACATGGGACACATTGTAGGGCTTAAAGCAGATAAAGAAGTTAAACAGTGTGGCTAGCCCTGCCACCGTCTTCTGATGGTGATGGTTGGCTCCCCTATTGAGCATGCACACCAGGCGGTGTAGCAGTAGCTGGTGATGGATGATAGGGTTACCCCCAAAAGTACTGCAGCCATCTTCAGCTGTACAGCCAAGAGAATGGCCAGCTGATCCTCCTGGAATTCCAAGTAGTAGGTGCCTTTGGTACTCTGACTGCGGGAGGAGTTCCTCAAGAATTCAGTAACATAGGCCACACTGCAGAGCTCAGCGGCCAGGAGCCAGCAGGCCCCACTTGGCCATGGCAGCCTGTCCCAGCCTTGGCCAGGTCTTGTACCACAGCAGGTAGGCCACACTCAGGAAGCGTTCAATGCTCACAGCTTCCAGGAAAAGGAAAGTGAGATATATGGTGGCAAAGAAGAGGAATCCGGAGAAGGGGAAGAAGATGAAGGTCAGGGGCCAGCGCATGCCGTTGGCTGCCTCCACCATGTGGAACAGCAGGAAGAACAGCAGGAGAGGGTCCAAGAGTGTCAGATTCAGCAAAAATGTATCCATGTCCACTGGGTGGTGTTGCAGCTTGCCCACGAAGATCACCAGGGACACCAGGTTGAGTCCCACAGGAAGGTGAAGAGGTATTGGTTTGTGTCCATGGTGATGGCCACTGGCGAGGGAAAGGGAGGGAGAAGGAGAGAGGAGAGAGAGGAGAGAGAGAAGAGAGAGAGAGAGAGAGAGAGAGAGAGAGAGAGAGAGAGAGAGAGAGAGAGAGAGAGAGAGAGAGAGAGGAGGTGGTAATGAGGGTGGGGATCTTGCACCAGCAGCATCTCAATTATCCACAGAGAACATCGTCACCACCCCCACTTCCAAATGCCCCCTGATGCTTTCTGCTTGTCTTCTGTTTCTTCTCCCAGTAAAGAAAACACCAGGACATCCCTTTACACAGCTCCTTAGGACCCCACGGTCACCTGCTTTTTTGAGAACCCAAGAGCTCTGCCTCTTAGCTCCTCCAGAACAAGTGCAGTTAGCTATTTATCTGGCAGAACTGATCAAGATCTGACAGTGCCCATGACATCACTAGCTGCTGAGCAATGGCACAAAAGATGCCTTTAGCTCTGTTAGCAGAGCAGCACAGTATGCAAAGTGAAGAACAAATTCCAAGCTGCAGACCTTGCTCGTAGGGCAGACTAGGATGCCCTAACCAGGCTGGATGGGGCAGGCTTCATCTTTCCCTTTCTGATCCTTCGCCTGTACTTTATCTCCTCCTCTAGAATGGCACTCATCCAGTTTGCCTTGTAAGGGCAGGTAGCACTATGCTGTGATGGGGAGCATGGGCTCTGGAGGCCCAGATTCAGTGCTGGCTCAGTCACTTATTAACTCTGATGTGAGGCAAGTGACTTAAGCTCTCTGAATCTCTGCTTTCTCAACTGTAAAACAGAGATAGTCATAGTACCAATCTCATAGGGTTGTTGTATAGATTAAGCATTAATACATATCAAATGCTTAGAATGGAACCTGGCATGTTACAGTGAGCACTTAACAGATGTTAGCTGCCATTATCCCAGTCACTTGTGTGGGCTTGTATCTGGGGTAGTAATAATATTAATAATAATAACAACAACAACAACAACAACAATAACAACAACGATAATATTAACAATGATGATGATGGTGGTGATATTAGCAGCTACCTTTTAGTTGGCACATAATCCATAGCAGATACTCTGCTTCTCTGGGCATCTCGTTATGTCTTAAAAATCCTTGAGACTCACAGTGTGGAAGAGACTTGCTCCAGGTAACACAACTTGCTAAGTATCACCACCAGAGTTCAAAAGCAAGTTCTGTCCAGCTTCAGAGATTATTTATTTATTCATCCAAATATTTATGAAACAATGAGATACTATTTCCATCACATCCTACTGGAATTGCTGTGAACCAAAAATCGGATGATACCAAGTGTTGGTGAAGACTGACACATTGCTGGTGAGAATAGAAAGTGGTGGGGTCACTTTGAAAAGCAGTCTGATAATTTCTTGAAAAGGTAAACATAAATTCACCTTGTGACCCAATTCTACTATAGGTATCTAAGAGAAATGAAAATGCATGTCCATAAGAAGTCTTGCTCATAAATGTTCAAATAGCATTAGTCATAATAGCCAAAAAGTGGAACTGTCACCTGGTGGTTCATCAGCTAGTGCATGAATAAACCAGGTGGCACATCCATACAACGGAACATTATTTGGCAATAAAAGAGAAAGAAATGCCCATGTGTGCTATAACATGGGTGAACCTCAAAAACTGTAGACTCTGTGAAATAAACCAGACATAAAAGACTGTGCATTTTGTGTTTTATTTTAAATGAAATGTCCAGAATAGGCAAATTTATAGAGAGAGCAAGTAGATTACTGGCTGCCTGAGAACTGGGAATAGAAATGGGATTAACTGTAAATGAACATGAGGAATCCTACTGGGGTGATGAAAATGTCCTAAATTGGATTATAGTGATAGTAGCACACCTTAGTAAATTTACTAAAAATCCTTGAATTGTACACTTAAAATGGGTGGATTTTATCATATGTAAATTTTATCTCAAATAAGTTGTTAAAAGTATAGCAGTGACCAAAATAGTTTTTGCTGTCATGGTGCTTACATTTGGTGGTGAGGGTAGGGGACTGAAGGATAGGAGGATGGTAAAGACATCAATGATGCAGGGGCAGAGACCCACTGGAGGAAACATTGCCGGCAAGAGGAATGGCAGGTGCACAGGCTTAACGGGCTGTGGGAACTGGCAGAAGGTTTAGGGCTCAAGGGGTGAGGGTCAGGAGAGGATGTTGGGGGAGGATTATGAAAGTCCCATGGGCCCCTGGGAGGAACTGAAATCTCCCCTATGCAGAGAAGTCACAAGTAACTGGAAGCGGTGGCCTAGTGGCAGGTGTTCCAGAGCAGTGGGAGAAAGAGTGGTTCCCAGCACTATGGGAGTGGGGCTGCCTGGGCTTTTGTGAAAATTCTCTGGTGCCAGCACTGCACAGGGAGGAAACTAGTTGCTGGCTGCCATAAAGCCTCAGGAAAGTTGCTTAATTTCTCTGGCTTGTTTCCATATGTATAAAACAAGTAATAAACTTACTTTAGAGGGCTGTTGTGATCATTCGTTCATTCAACAAACATTTTCTGAAAGCCTACTGTGTGCTGGGCTCTCTTTTAGGTGCCGGGGATATATTAGCAAATAAAACAGAATTCCTGGTCCTTGGAGACATTTAAGCATGAGAGGAGATAATCCTTTTAACCGGTTTGCACCCACTCGACATGTAGCTATCACCCGTACGTGCTTCTATATAGCATTATTGTCATTAGAGCAACAGGTCTGCTTCCTATACCCGGCCTTTTCAGAGCAGATACCCAGCATCTATCTCTGTCTCAGCCACTGTCTTATGCCTGCTCTCTTGTGGGTTCAGGGTGCCACAATTCACCTTCGAAAAATGGACCCCAAGGACAGGCATTTACTCAATACCCCAAGTCTTCTAAATGTCTCCTGACCCTTGGGGGCCCTGTTTTGAAGGATCACATTTCATATCTACCTCTTCCTTGCTGCAGGGCCTTGGGCAAATTTCTTCACCAGCAAAATCAGGATGATAAAGGTCCCTGGCTTCAGAACTGTAGCTAAATCACTCAGCACCTTTGTGCAAATTAGGACAAGGTACCTCCTCCAGGCGAGCATGTCCCACTGTGCACCAAGGTGCGCTGTCTGAGGAGTGGATGGTGTCTTTACTCAAATTAGAATAAAATGTTGCTTCTCCTGGACAAAGGCGGCCCCAAGTCAGGCACATGGTCTGGTGAGCAAAGCACAGGCTAGAATTTAGTCAGTGTTTGCCTCCCTGCCTGACACCCTCATGCAGGAAACAACCTGCCCATCTGTACAGAAACTGAGTGGCTAAATCAAAGGATTGTGTGAGGATGAAATGAGGCATTAACACTTATAAAGTGCTTGGCATGGTGACTGTCACATATTAGTGACTGTATTTGTTTGCGACTATTTGTGGTGTTGCTAGTGTTTTCCCCTCCTCGCTGGAGCCTTCCTCCCAACTTCCTGTTCACAGCTCTAATGCTGCCCCCTCGTGAGCTCCAGATGGTATCGCAGCGTCATTATTTTGCCTCCTGCCTCCTCTCATTCAGATAGATATTAAAACATTCTTTCCCAGGAAATAATTTTGAAGTAGAATCTCCCAAAGTGTATCATCTGAGTGACAGTTCCTGTAAATTAGAAGCAAACCTTCCTTCTCCTTCTCCACAGCGAAAGGCCTCTGGCCTACAGGCAGATAAGGACCGAGGAGAGGCAGAGCTGGGAGGAGTCGTGCTGCTGTGTGCAGAGGCAAATTTACCTTTCTCTTGTGACCCAGCTCCTGGCCTTCATTCTTCCTTCTGACTGAGGTGCAGTCTTGCCAAGCTCAGTTCTTCCCATAAGTGGCTCCGGGGGTGTTCCCAGGCAAGGCTGCCCTGCAGTTCCTTCCGAGCAGTCCCCTCCAGGGCCCTGGAGAAGCAGCCCTGCTCTCCTGCTGCATGACCCTTCTCCCACAGCAGTGGCTACTACTTCTGCGAAGTACCCCCTTTTGTTCTTGCCACACATGATGTCCCCTGGCCAGCCCCCTGTCCCAAGT
Source organism: Macroglossus sobrinus (assembly GCA_004027375.1). Taxonomy (NCBI): domain Eukaryota; kingdom Metazoa; phylum Chordata; class Mammalia; order Chiroptera; family Pteropodidae; genus Macroglossus; species Macroglossus sobrinus. Next base: position 111,087 of record PVKZ01003418.1, read on the forward strand.
AGCCAGTCACCAATGGGTTGAGCACGACGCTCCAAGCACCTGTGAGGAGCCCCAGCTTCCGCCAGCAGCCTCCCAAGTTGGGGTGCAGAAAGCCGGCCACATTGGAGGCATTGTAGGGTCCCAAGCAGAGCAGCAGAGTGAGTAGGGCCCCACCAGCCACCCAGGCTGCTCTTAGCTTTCTTCTGTGGCTCAGGCCCGAGCCAGCCAGCGCCCGGAGGCAGCCCACATAGCAGAAGGCCGTGATGGTCAGGGGCAGAAAGAAAAGCAGGAGAGAGAGGCTGAGGCGAGCAGGGCCCGCTGAGGCTGGATCCCAGGCCTCCAGGCAGACTGGAGAGCCATTGACTGGTGTGTTGATGCCTGGGGAGCTGGTAGTATTGTCCATCCAGCCTCCCGGTACCTCCAACCCAAAAACCAGCCCCAAATGACAGAGGACAAGGGCCCATATGGCCACACACACGCCCCAGGAATAACAGGGCCTCCGGGCAGCTTGGTACCCCAAGGGGAAAGCAGCTCCTAGGTAGCGGCCGACACTCAGGGCGGCCAGGAAGCCACCGCCAGCATAGAGTGGAGCAAAGTGGGCCAGGGCAAAGGCAGGACAGAGCAGGGCTGGCAGAGGCCAGGCTCCAGCAGCCAGGGCCTCCACTGCCTTCAGGGGCAGGGAGGCTGCCAACAGAAGGTCTGAGCAGCTTAGATGAAGGGAATAGACAAGGCTGGGGGTGAGGTGGAGCCTGGCGTGGGCCACAGCGCCCCAGATGGCCAGGATGTTGAGTGGGAAGCCCAGGACAAAGGCGGCCACATAGAGAGCGAAGGAGAGCTGCGGGGGCAGGTCCATGGGGCCTGGTGGCTTTCTCAGCTCCTGTGCTCACTTGTTCCCTGCCTTCAGGTTGTGGACCTGGCGAGGGGGTCTCCTGGAGTCACTGGTTCCAGCACTGCTCAGGGTATTTGAAGCCATCTGGAGATGGAGGCCCATAGAGGGAGGTGGCAGTCAGTTAGCAGTGGAGCCTGGATTAGAAGAGAGACTGCCACCCTCTTGTCCTCTGCTTTCTTTTCACGATATCTCCTCTTAAAATGAAGAGTGTGATCGTGGAGTAACAGAGGACAGAATGAAAGCATGCAGGTCCCGGAACAGGGAGGGCTGCTTGATTTCTGAGACTCTGGGGAGAGAAGGGGTAGAAAGAATTAAAATCAGAGTTGGCAGTATGTGTTTTTCTAAGGAATAGAAGTTAGAATTTTTCTTTCATTCCCCTCCCTCGCAATTCCCTGGAAAGATAAGGGGCTGCTCCCCCTAAGCAAAGATCCTGCTCCCCCTGAGAGAAGAGCCTGTCAGCAGTGGGGGTGTGGGGATGGTGACAACTTTTAGCCAAGAGAAGGAGAAGTTGGGGGTGGGTAGGGTGGAGATTGTGGCAGGTGAAGGGTATCCCCAGGGGAGAGCCCAAGGGAAGCCAGTTCTATCATGTCACTGGGAATGACCTTAGCTGACTTCAAGGGCACCCTAAACAGGGGGATGAGGAGTCTGGGAAGTAATTGGTGGAGAGAGAAGCCACAGGAAGAGGGACTCACCTCTTGGTGCTGCCAGACGTCTCTGAGGGAGGACAGGCTGAGGAAGGGAGCCCGAGATGGGCAGTGAGCCGGAAAGGGGAGAAGGGCGGGTGGCAGGGCCATTAGCCCGCGGCACGAGCAGCCTGGGTGAACAGCTAATGGGGCCTCTCCTGCTGGAGCTGAGGCCAGACTAGAAGAAGGTGAGAGTTCACTATGACGTGAACACAGAAAGGGGAGAGGACAGAAATGTGGGCTCTTTCTGGGTAGAGTGCCTAGTCAGTAACTTGGAGGAGCAGGGTCGGTGGGATAACCAGAACACAGATTTATTCCCTACCCAGCTTCTTCAAACCTACACTGGGACCAATTGTTCTCTGCTCTCGGAGGAGCTCATGGGCAGGCCCCGTGCCTCCAGACTCTAAGTTGCCCGCACTGTCTCCACTTGGTCACTGGTATGTGAGATAATGAGATAACTGTTCCCAGGTAGGTCACAGGCCCTCCCTGACAAGCACAGGTGTGGGCACTTGTTTCCAGGTGAGCACTCCTCTATGTGCTCTCTCCTTTCCCCCTCTGGCTTTATGATGCTGGTTTCTGACCCTTCTAGTGTTGGCAACAAGGGGAGGAGAGACAGGAACAAACAAGGTTTTTCATTTGGCAGCACTGCAGTAACCAGGCTGTCTTCATTTGGCCTGTCTGGGCTGCGTGGATGTCAGAGGAGACCCCTCCCTAGACACTTGTGGGGACATTGGCCGGCACTCACTGAGGCACAGGGCGTGCCCCAGCTGGCTGCTTAGCTTTATTCTCTCAGCCTCTGGAGATTCACCCACTTACTTTCCTCCTGCTGGGTTCACATGCCCTTCTAGGAAGAGCTCAGTGAGATCGTGGGTCTATCAGTCTCTGACTGGGCTTGTGTCTCCCTATCTCTCTCTCTCTCTCTCTCTCTCTCTCTCTCTCTCTCTCTCTCTCTCTCTCTCATGCCCCAAACTGACAACACAGCCTCGTGACTTCAGTTTTCTTGGGTATGTGTGTCAGTCACCGGGCCACTATGCCAAGTCACCCTAAATAAGAAGTAAATTAGCTTCTCTGGGTGGTTTTCTGAGAGTGCTTCTCACCAGGAGTCAGGTGGGGGCAGCATATCAACAAGTGCCTCAAAAGAAATAATCTAATTTCTTTTTTTACGTTAGTCATTAAATTGGTTCCTGGTTCCCTCCCTTCCATTTTCCACATATGTGGTCCAGTACTTCCCCCAGGATGTAGAAGAAATCACCACCTGTTGTTCAGTTTTTTTCTCTTTGGGAAATACTGAGGAAATGACTGAACCAAAGGAAAAATCAAGAGGCCATTTCACCTCCTGTAACAAGCATTTGGGAGAAGAGCAAAGTCAGGCATGAAAGGAGACATCAGACCTTCAGGATTTCTGCTCCAGCCCTGCAGACCTGGTGGTTCAGGTCTCTGGCTAGTGCCGCCTCCTGAGAGGGCTTTCCTTGATCCCTCCATCCAACAGGCCCCTCCCCTGCTCCAGTCCAGCTGTGTTTATTCAGAGCACTCACAGCCTGGGACATCAGATTCTCTGGCTCCTATGGTAGAATGTTTGTCAGTGAGACCAGAGATTTCTGTCTGCTTTGTCCACTGTTCGTTACACACATAATAGGGGGTTCAGATTGCTGAATGCATGGTCAACTGTTCGGGCCCTAGGAGAACGGTGAGATCTGGGGCTGGGGAGAGGGCTGCCTGTGGTCTAGAATCTCCAGTCCCAGAGCTTCCCAGCCACCTGCTGTGCATATCTCAGGGGTGCCTGTTGATGGCCACATCTCCTGGTCAATTGGTCATGAAGTAGATTTATGTCAACAGCTGGCTCAGGGATAGGATGGGAAGGCATCACAGGTTGCCAGGGAGCCTGTGCCAAGCCTTATCAGGCTCAGGGCTGCCTTCAGCTTCGTCAAGGGGACTCGTTCTAAAATCCTTTGGGCACCCTGATTGGAGATCTCCAAATTAGGACTATGTCATATCTTTCTTGGCACCCCAGTAACTGGCTCTGTGCTGGATGCATTGACAGGTGCTCAGAAAATGTTTGCTGAATGAATGGTTAAATAATACTGGACCTCATTTTCAATACCCACCCCCAAACCTTTCCCTTCTCATTTAAGCAGTTCTTAAAAGTCTCCCCTTCCTCCAGAAAAGCTGATGGTGCCCTCACAGGAAATCAAACTGGGGATGAAGTGAATTGATGAGGAATCAATGCTTTACTCTCGGAATTCTGAGGATGAGCACAATCTCCTCTTCTCTTAGAGAATGTTCTAGTATCGAGCAGATGGGAAAGGAAAGCAGGAAAAGAAGGTGGCACTTTTGAAGCACCCACCACAGGCCAAGAATTTTATGGTCCTCTTCTGGCTGATTGATTAGCCACACATTCCTGCCTCAATGGAGAATAGGCCTGAGGCCGTCAGCAGAAACAGGAGAATGGTGCAGAGAGATCAAATCTGAGAAGTGGAGGAGAAGCTGAAGGGACCAACTGGGAAGTCAGAATTAGTAAACATAAGAGGGAACTGTTTGGGGTGACAGTGGAAGGCAGAAAAGCTGTGACAGTTGGCCTTCCAGAAGCTCTTAGGCAGCTGTGAATTGTGAAAGAACTTGGCAGGGTCAATTTTGAGAATAGCTGTGAGTCAAGAATTGGCTTTCCCTTTTTACTTTCTTCAAAAGATGCAAATAAAATGAGAATTTGGTTTTTAGGGACTTTTGGTTATTATGTAAGACTTGTGCATCACTTCCTGTCTTGAACTAGCTCCACAGGAGTTAGTAGTGTCTCCATTTTAGAAGAAGAAACCAAGGTTCAGATAAGCTGGTGAACTTTTCCCACAATCGCTAGGCTGGTTAAGTAGAAGAATCAGTCTCAGAGGCAAACCCAGTGCCCGCTTTGCAAAAAGATAACAAAGTCTCCAGTCTGCTGATTTGATCATGAAGTTACCTGGACTCTTTTCCCTGCTCCCCAGGCCCCATGGTGCCTTCCCCATGTTCTCTTCGCACTCTGATTCCACAGACTGGAAATAGCTCACTGGTTTTTCAAAGTGATATCTTAGCCATTTTTATTGTGCGGCTTTGTGTTCGTTACAAGTTTGTCCACATCGGTGTATGTCTAGACCACGAGGCCTCTGAGGATGGGGCTGCAGTGGTGTGAGCCCCTCCGTGGAATGCCTCATTGTCAGGTAGAGGAGAAACCAGCACAAGACAGTGACTCTTTCTACTTCATTTCTGTCTCTTTCCCTGGGTTTTGCCTCAAAGGTCGAAATTAGGCATAAGATTAGTGAGTGGGTTATCTGAACGGGGTGGGGTGGGAGGGTGTCAGGGGATGGAGAGGGAAAGAAGAAAAACTAGGGACAAGCTGACCCCAGCAGGGACACAGCCAGCTGGGCATGGGGTTTTGGAGAGGATGAGTAGTGACAGTTGGCTGGGAGGGGCAGGGGGTTTGTATGGGGCAGGGGATTTTGTACAGTGAAGGCTAGGTGTTTAGATGAGTTTCTGGGTGAGAAGGAGAGTGGGAAAAGGTCTTTTGGACGGTTGGCGTTACCAGTCTCTGGGCCACACCCAAAGTTCTCTGTAGTGACCTGGGGTGCAGTAATTGCGTGTGTGTGTGTGTGTGTGTGTGTTGTGTGTGTGTGTGTGTGTGTGTGTGTGCATGTGTGCACGCCCAGGGGGAGGCTGCATGGAAAAGCTCCATGACCACCTGACCCCTTCAGCCCCTTGGCACTTCTGCTTCAGCCCATTTGCAAGTCAGTGTTTGAGGGTCACATATTCTACCCCTTCGTGGTCCAGAGGCTGCTCCCCAGCCCCAAAATGAACCAGCTCTGAGTAATGTATCTCCTCATCTTCTGGAACATCTGGAGTCACATTCTCATAGTCGCCCTGAGAAAGGTATGTTGTGGTCAGCTTGGCCTCACAGTCGCCAGCCTCCCACCATCTGCTTTCTCTGCCCACTCTCTCCTCGACTCCTCTGGGGGTTTAAGAGCCTGAGCAGGAGTCCTCTTGTTCAGAAACTGGCTGCTGTTGGTATCTCAGACTAGGAGGTGCCTGCCCTGGCTCTGACCACAGCTGGGCCTCAGCAACCTTCCCACTGCCCAGCTTTTGCCACCACTGAGTCCACCCAAGTCTCCCCATCTGGCCCCACTCCCCCACCTTCCATAGCCCTGCCCTCTTACCACTTGACGCTTGTGCACCACAGAGTAAGTAACTGTATTGTCCCTGTTTAGCGAAAGTCTCGGCACCTCTGAGGTCCCTGCATCTCTGAAAGGAGGACAAATGGATGACCACAAATGAAGCATTTCTCACTAACCTGCGTCTTTCTTTCAACTTCCCTAGACCCCAAGAGCGCCCAGCCTCCCAGCCCTTTATGTATAATGCCTAATGCTCACAGTAAGTAGGAGCTAAATGAATGGGTAGACGGATGCACTACACTCTTAACCTTGGCAATAGAGACTGACTCTGGGCACACATGCTCCTGGCTTGGACAGGTCCAATTCCTGAGACCATTACCCACCTGCGGGGAGGGCGTTGTTATGGAGCCAGAATGAGGAAATTGTATATGATGGTGCCTGGCATGGGCCTGGCACAAAGATGGCAGGTGACACATGAGCTTTTCCTCCCACAGCCCTCCTAGGGTGCGAGTGTCACCCTCCCAGGACGCCCAGTACCCAATCCTTGGCGTGTCATTCTCGTCAACAGGAAAGTGCAAGACAGCATAGCTGATGGCATCTTCCATCACCGGATTGTAGCAGCCCAGGGAGTGGGGGCCTTCAGAAAGGGGGGCTCTTCTAATCTGGGAGAAAGACAAGGTTTCAGCTCTCACCCCTCCTTTCCCAACCTCCCTGGCCTCTGACACCCCAGACCTCCCCACAGGACTCTTCTCGCCCTGCTTCACTTGGTTTCTTTGCATGTCTTCAGGTCTACCCTGAATTTCATCTTTCTCCATCTTACCTTTTTATTCCTCACAAAGAAGCTCTGCCCACTGGAATTTTCCTGAAGGCCCTGCTGGCTCTGAATCCTTTTCCAACTAAGAAATAAAGACCCGCTTGATGAGTATTAAAGGATGGGAAAAGCCTGTGGAATCGGCAGGTTGAGGCCTATAGGACTGGAGTTGCAGGAATAACTATGGGGAGGGAGAGGAAAGGGAGGAAAGGAGGAGGAGGTAGATGAAATGGAAAGGGGAGGGAGAGAGGGGGAAGAAGAGGAAGAAGGGTAAAAGGGGAAGCAGGGTAGCAGGAAAGTTCACCTTTGCTGAAGCTTGACTCCCCAGATGGCCAGGAGGAGGATGGCCAGGCAGAGCCCCACTCCCAGGGCCACTCGCCTGCTGATGGTCTCTGGGCTATCTGATGGAGAAAGGAGGACCGTCAGTTGATGACACTGCCTTAGTCAGATACCAATCCGCTCTGCCCTGAGTCATTTGCCTGGTGGGCATACTTGACTTCTCTCTGCAGAGCCCTGTGCTTTTGCCTGCATGACTTCTGCACCCATGGAGATGTGATACAGAGGAAGAGGGAGAAGCCAGTCCCTGACCTCTAGACCTTCTATTATGAGGAAAGGGATAGAAGCTCCTGCTTTGTGTCAGGCACGGGCACACACAGAGCATGTAACCTTCCCAAATGGGTACAACCTCTTCAGAGGGCAGTTTGGCCATACTAACAGAACTTCAAATCACTGTGCTTGGACCAGCAATTCCATGTAGGAATTTATCCTGTGACTACCCTCACAGGGGTGTCCCTCACAAGAGACAGCACACGCCTTGAGGAGGGCACTGGGTACAGAAGTTATGTAGCATCCATACGCAGGAATACAACGCAGCCCTTAGAGCAAGAGGCAGTCCTCCAGGGTGTCTGCAAAGTGGAGACCCAGAGAACATGTTTTTATATAATATGTTACATTTCCAAACAAGACGCTCAGTCTATTCCCTTTAGTGTCCAGCTTTACAGGCAACGAGCCTCTAAATTAAAAACCATGGTTCCAATCATAAATCTGAAAAAGTTAAATAAATAAATTAAATATCTTCCCTATGTTTCCAGACTCTTTAGACACTGTATATGCACACTCTTCAAGTGGTGTTGTTTCATGAAAAAAAAGAAAGTTCAGGGCCAAGTGTGAGCCCTGCCACCATTTGTATAACAAAGAAGGGTGTGTAGACAGATGTAGATGCATATTACCCACAGAGAGAATTCTCAGTAAGGAGACATAAACAGATGCCAACCCTGAAGGCCATGAGCAGGAGGGGAAAGTTCTCTGGGAGCAAGAAAGGAGAGGTGTCTGTCTTTCCACCATTTATCTTTTCATGCCGTTTTAATTTTTTACCATGTGCTTATATGGTCTTAAAAAAAAAAAACAACTAAAAACACAAATCTTAAAAGATAAAAACAAATGTGAGACAGAGAGAGGATGCCAGTAGGTGCTCAGGGTATCTGGAACGTGGGGACAGCTTGAGAGGGAATCCTCTTAGAGACATCAGGGGAGACTAGGTGAGAAGGAGGGAAGACAGGCAAGCTGTGTGAAGTTGAGCACACAGGCTGGGCTGGCCTGGCAGGACAGGGAAGGAGTGGGTAGGGAAGAAGGGGTAGGTGGTCTGGAACGCACAGCCTTGGGCGAAAGACACAGGAGTGACCAAGACCAAAGAAGCAGAGAAAAAGGGCCTTACAGTAGACAGTAAGTGTGCTGGGGGGCGACTGGCCCACACCCAGTCGGTTGGTCCCCTGGCACCAATAGGCGCCTGAGTGCTCAACTTTCACAGGATCCAATCTCAGCATCTGATCATAATGATGGAGGTTTTGGTTATTCCAGTCAAACCAGGTGTACTGGGAGATGGGAGGGTTGGCATCACTCTCACACATCAGGACTGCCTTCTTCCCCTCCACTACACGGTCTTTCGGACTCATGGACACCCGTAGCCTCCTAGGTGCATCTGTAAGGAGAAGCAAAATCAGGGTCCAGGTAGCCAGTCACCTGCCTTCTCTGCTCTCACCTTCCAGCTGTAGCCACTCACATAGCACCTGGAGCATCCAGGTCTCAGATGTGCTCTGTCCTACAGAGTTGTTGACCAAGCAGTTGTAACTTCCAGCATCTTCTGGAGAAATGGAGTCAAAGCTCAGTTCTCTTCCTTCCTTTAAAAGGGTTCCATTTTTCTTCCAGAAGAAGCTTACGTCTGTGGGATGGCTACTTGAGAAGTTACATCGGAGGAGAACGCGGTCCCCAGAGTGAATCTCAGAACGCGGGATGATGGATAGGACCTTGACACCTTTGGGGGCATCTGGAGAACAAGGGCCTCAGGCTGACCTCTTGGGTCCTGTTCTTTCTTCCTGTCCCCAGGACTTCTTTTCCCCTTGTCCCTGAGGCCTGACTCTCATCCCTCAATTCACTGTAAAGATTCTGGTCTAGGCTCCAGTCTCTACACTGTATCCCACCTGGGCCACCTCCCAGATTCCTGCCCACATCACTCACACTTGATATGCAGGTTGACCGGGGAAGCCCATGAACACCATGAGTTACAGGCTGCGCAGGTGAATGGCCCGGCATTCCAGGAAACCTTCTGAATCATCAGCACCCCAGGTACGAGTTCATTCCAGGAGCCTCGGGGACTCCATTCATATCGGGTGACTCTGGGGTTACTGGAAGTGTAGTTACAGGTCAAGGTCACATCATCTCCTTCTCGAATTGGCGTGGGGTTTTGAAGCACTGCGGTTACCTGCTTGGGGGCATCTGAGACAAAATCAGAGAAACGGGTAGCTGAAATAGGAATAGTCAACCGTCCATAATACCTGTTCCTTCCTGCTTCCTCTTTCCCCCCATCTGTGCCCTCCCACCAGGCAGTTCCTAGATTAACAAGAAGAAAGCTCTTGCTTTCCTCTTGCATCTGTGTGAGGATAGAAACCCTGCCCTGCCTGTTTGGCCTGGTTGTGGTTATAGAGGTAGGAAGGTGCAGTGGTTAAGAGCAAGCTCTGATAGAGAACATGTGGTGCTGTTTGTGGGTCTCTGCAAGGGTCTGGGGGGCAGAGCTGGGTCCCTGCAGCATGGGAGCTAACAACAATAACAACAACAACAACAACAACAACAACAACAACAACAATAGTGAAGCACAGCTCTGGAGCTAAAACTGTCAGGCCCTGCCACTTGGAGCTGGATGACCATGGGCTGCAGGCCTCAGTTTATTCATCTGTCAAATGGGCTCCTAAGGGTACATAATGGAATTGTTGCCAGGACAAAATAAGATGACAGCCTTAGAGCCATGCAGTGTGTAGAAAATACTTAGAGCCGTGAGCTCTAAGTGTTTAGTAAACACTTAGAGCCATGCGGTGTGTAGGAAACACTGCTGCTGCTGTTATGTATCTGGCTGTCTAGATGTTCGGGATTTGGACATTCCCAGCAGCATATTTGGTGCAAACTATGACGTCTCAGAGTCCAAGGATCTAAACTGTGGATTCTCTTTGTTCTGGGCTCAGCTTAGTGACAAAATTCACTGTGTTAAACAGGGTCTGATGATGGAGAGGTGATGAAACATTTTTGCCTTAGTTCTCCTCGAGAACTTTAGGACCCCTTCTGGGACTCAGCCACTGCTTGGTGACACTGAGTCTCTATGTCCATTATGAAGCCCCGGCATCATTCAGATTTTTCACTCAACAAACATCTACTGAGCACCTATCATGAGCCAGGCCCTGTTCTGGTGCTGAGAATCTGTGAACAACAGCAGAACACCTGCTGTCCATTCTAGGACCCAGGGATCTCCTACACTCATCTACCTTCCTCCTCAGCCCACTTCCATCTTCTCCGTCTACAACCCCAGAGGCTCTGTGAATACTCACACTGGATATCCAACTCAGCTTCCTGGCTCATTGGTCCAGAACCAATGCTGTTTTTTGCCAGGCAGGAATACTTCCCAGCATGGCTGAGGGAGACCTTTAGGATGTGGAAGGTCTTGTTTGTACTTCTCTGGATTTCAGCATTATTGTGATGCCAGGTATAATTTGTTGAAGGAGGATTGGCCGGGGCTGTGCAAATCAGCGTTACTTTATCTCCCTCCTTAGCTGGTGAGGATAGGATCTGAACCCTGGGAAGTCCCGGAGCATCTGGAAAAAGGTGTAGAAGCAAGTGGTGTGAGGGTGAGCAGTGACCTCTGCCGGCCTCTCAAGGGCCTTGCTTCCATCCATGCTAACACCCTGCCTGCCCCTCCCCAGCTCCCGGGAGGCTCACAGAGCACTTGGAGGGCCACTTGTAACTTTTCTGAGCCGATATCATTGCGGGCCTCACAGTGGTACTCTCCACTCATATCCCTGGTCACTGAGGACAGAGTGAGTGTGAGCATCTTCTCCCTCTGCAGCATTTTTGGCTCTCTCAGTGGGATTCCATCTTTGAGCCAGGATATAGTCGAGTACTCTGGGTTGCTGCTGATGATGTGGCACGTCATGGTCACTGAATCTCCCTCTTTTACGATGGCGTCTTCAGGGCTGACCTCGATCTTCAACTTTGGGGAGTCTGGAGGAGCAAAGGTCAGTGGTGGAGGGGACAGAGAATTCTCAGAGGCTGTAAAGAGGTGAGAAATTGTTGGGCTTTTCTTCTGATAAAGCAGCAGCCTACACATAGTGTGTAAGTGTATGCAGCCTTGTCCACAAGCATTGACTAGTGATGGTCACGACCTCTTTCTTAACTCCTCTCTCTGATTTCCTGCCTACACCCAGTTTCTGAAGGTCTGGTCTCCACCAGCAGCATTTCTAATTCTGTCAATCAGACCTTGTCACTCCCCCATTTGAAACTGTTCAGTGGAGTCCACAATTAGAATAAAATCCAAAATCCTCAAGCGCCCGTCCCTCGTGGCCTTCCTTTCCTACACTGGGTCCCTCAGACACAGTGCTGGGGCTCTCTGTCTCCTCGCCTATTACGAACACAAGTTCCTACCTCAATTCTTTGTCCTTGCTCTTTCCTCAGTCTGGAATCTTCTTGAACATACCTACCTGCCTCCACTCAAGTCTTAGCTCACGTTCACCAGTCTCACAGAATCCATCCCTCACGCCCTCTGTCCCAGCCCTGCTTCATTTTTTTCTTAATATACTTAGCACCACCTCTAGTTATGTTGTCTATTTCTTTGTTGATCTATTTATTGTTTGTCTCTCCCATTGCAATGCTAGCTCCACATGGGCAAGAGCCTTGCTTACTGCTGTCTCCCTGGCAGACATAAAAGGTCTGGTGCCTAGTAGGTTTGCAATAAATATTTAGTGAATGAATAAATGAGGCGCAAATAAAAATGTGAAAAAATTTCTCAAACCCTGCCCCCCTCCCTCACAAAGGGGTAAAAATATACCTAACCAGATGAGCCCAAATCATGTCATGGCTTAAGGATAGATTAAATTATTTTATTCTGTTAGACAAAAGCAAAGGATAAAATGAATCTGTTTTCTAACACACCAGGGCTGACAACAGAGATGGTGGAGGAAAAATCACAGCTCTGCCTGGGCTATTCCCAGCTGCAAGGGCCCACAAACTGACTATGCTTCCTTCTTTGGAGGCTCCTGACACCCTAGGTGCTCACTGAGAAATGGGGAGAAGGAGACAAGTCCTTCATTTTCCCCATAGGAGCTTGGGGGAGACTCACGCTTCACATCCAGCTGCACGGTTCTGTAGGAGAGCAGCACCTCTGCATTGTCATTCCAGAGCTGGCAGGACAGATTCTTGCCATGGTAGGTCCAATTAGGCTGCATCGTGAGCTCGCTCTGGGTGGAGACGGTCTTAGTATTCAGGGAAGTTGAGATGACAGAGGGAAACTGAAATGACTCCAGGAACCACTGCAATCTGATCTGGTACCCAAGGCAGGAGAAATTCAGCAAGCAGGTCAGCTTGACCTCCTGGAATTCCCGGATTTCTAGAGGGAGCTGAATGTAAGGTGGAGGAGCCGCTTCTGCAAAAGAGTAGGGAGAATGCTGGTGGCCTGGAGGACTGAGGACCACCTGCACTAGCCTCTTACACTGGCCATAGATGCCCAGCCCCAGATAACCCTCACCGGTCCATCCACCTCTCTCCAGGCTCTCCTTCTTCTGTTCTGAACCACTTCTGTGCAGCTGAAGCACCCTCTGAAAGGTCTTGTGGGTACTGAATCTCCTTAGAAATTACAATTCATATTTTGTACTTAACTTCATTTTCACTCCCAAATGTTTGCTTTCTAAATGTTTTCAAGATCACTCTCCCCACCACTCCTAAGTGAATTTTAGTAGTTTAGTTCAACATGCATTTCTTAGCTTCAGTGATGACAAGCCTTCATTATGTAATGGCCTTAGTACTGGAGGCACCCCACACAGCATTTCTTTAGGGGGTTCCTTTAGTGGAGCAGGCTGGTGGGCAGCCAGCCCCAGCTCTCCCAAGGCTGGGCCGCCTTCAGACTGCAAGGTCTGAAGCTACATCTCTCACCCCAAACGTAAGGCTGCCTAAAACCCCCACCAAAAAAAGAGGCTATGGAATGGAGTGAGAGCACTGGGGTGGAGGCCACAGATGGGTGTTTGATCCACCCTCTACACGTGTGTCATTTAGTCATGAAGGGCAAATTAGAATGAACTACCAGCATTAATACATTGTGAGACTTCACTTGAAAATCTAGTTTTATCTTGAAAAATCAGGCAGCCTGGAACCCAGATTCCAGAATGGTGCTGAGTGGCAGCTAGGATGCTTGAGGAGGGAAAAGCGCTCATGCTCTAGCTGGCCAGGGCTCCATTGTCTGGTGCTGCCTAGTCACTCACTGGCACGCCCCCACCCCACCCTGATCTCTGCAGGTTGCCTGGGTTTTGGCTTCTGTCCCAAGTGTCAATTTTTCCCACTTCCCTCCTTGCCCATGACCGAGGCAAAAAATCCCATCCCCAGGGCCTTACTGGAGATGTTGAGGACTATACTCTCCATCCATTTATCAGTCCCTGATGTTGTCCTCAGCCCCAGGACACCGTTGTCTTGGGTTTCTATAGGGTGAATATGCAGGGTGCAGTTGGACTTGTCGTCTCCCAGGAATTGTATCCTTTTCTGAGGGGAAATCTCCATTTTTTTCATCTGGAAGAGGATGCTCCCGCTGAAGTCCTTGGCCTTGTTGTCATACGTAAAATTATGGTACACCATGAGGTTGTCCAAGGACTTTCTTTGCCCTGGAATTTTGTATCGGCAGGGTATCCAGATGCAGGCCCCCTCCCAAGCGTAGAGGGTTTTAGGGTGCTCAAACTTCCATTCTTCTGAGTCACAGAAAGCCAAGTATTCTGGAACCCACCACAGTGATCAGAAAGCATTATTGAGGGAGATCTTTCAAAGGAATAAAGAAACCCCTCTGAAGAAAGAGGGAGAGAGGAAAGACACAAAGAGAGCGAGACACAAAGAGAGAAGCATATATACGCATGTGTCCACAGCCTGTCCCCACCCTACCCCACATTTACTCTTCTCTGCCCCAGATATTTCCTCCTCCTCCAGCTCCAAAGATCTCCTAGAACCCAAGTGCCAGCCCAGGCCACAGTCCTTACCAAGGAGCAGGAGCGAGGGGCCAAGGAGATGCATGCTGTTGCGTCTAGGCAGGAGCCTGGGGCAGGAAGAGTTCGTCTTTGAGCCATCTGGTCGCTTTTTCTAGATGGCTTTTCTTACTCACCCGCTGAGCTCCGACCCCTTTTTCTCAATCCCAGAAAGCCCATGTCTAGTTGCATGGTGGGATGTGGGCTTCTGGATGCACACAAGGCCTTTTCTGGGTAGACCCTGCCTCTCCCATCAGCCCAAGAACCCTGTCGTGCTATCCTCTCTCTCTCTCTCCAGCACTCCTTCCTTTCTTCTATTCATCCATCCACCCACCTATACATCCATCCACCCATCCACCCATCCATCCATCCACCGACCCACCTACCCATGCACCCATCCATCTACCCATCCACCTATCCATCCATTCACCCACGCATCCATGCATCCATCCACCCATTTATCCATCCATCCATAATTGTATAAACTTCCTGCCTAGCTCTCAGGCTTTGAGTAGCACCAGACAACTGAGCAACTGGAAGACCAGGCCCTGGGTAACTTGGAGCTCACTTTGGGGCAATTAATGAAGTTTTACATAGGGTTTTACATGGCCAAAGCTTGATTTTAAAGACTAGGAAAAAATAACTTTAAGACCAATAATTAAATATGATATCAGGAAGCATTTAGAGGGGTCTGGAAGGACTTAGGAGAATATGATCCAAGGGCCCCTCTCGATGCCACCCAGGGTCTGGGTAGGAAACATAAATCAACCAGGTGGGGACAAAGGTTATGTCAAGGCCATGACTTTCTCAGTTCCCACTTCTTGTTGCCAAGTGGGAACATGGGCTCAGCACTTCCAGATCTTCTACTGTTTTAAGGGAAGTAAGAAGCCAGATTATTATGTTAAATGTCTTGCTAAACAAACAAACAAACAAACAAACAAAACACAGTGATGGTCAAACAAAACCTGTCTGCGGACTTAGCAGCAGTCCAAGGACTGCCAGTGTACAACTGCTGCCTCTCTCTCACTCCCTCTCTCTGCTGAAAGCTGGCCCATCACCTTACTAGACTTTTACAACATTACATTTACATAGAGTTAAATTAAAGTCCCAATTTGCATAGCTATGCTCTCAGTGCTGGTCCCCCAGGAGCTGGGCAGGATGTGTCCATAGAGTGTGTCTCCTGTCTCAGCACAGACCTGTGCCCCTCCCACCTGCCCAGTCAATGTTTTCCACACATCAACACCCCCCACTCCCACTCACCCACAGGCTGTTTATCTCCTCAGGCTGTGTGGCTCCTGCCAAAGTCTGTTGGGTATGCAGCACCCTTTGCAGGAAAGCTAAACTGCTGGCTGAAAGCAGGAAGGAATCTGTGCCCAGGCAGGAAAGTAGGGGTAGGGGTGAGAGATCTGAAACAAGGCAGACCCTCCAGGCAAAAATGACACCAGCTCTGCAGGTGCTGATAGTGCTACACACAAACAAAGTCTTTAAAGTCACATTCATTTGAGAGAAGCTGGTTTAAAAAAGTTAAATAAGATTCTTTACTGCAGGTCTTTCCAAACCTTTTAATCAATTGTGTGTGCATGATACATCTCCCAACATGGGGGTTAGAGTACATACAGTACATTGCCCACACTTTTTTAGCCATGGGAACTATTTTACGTTTTCCATGAAAAACTTGGTGGGGTTGCAGGGTCAGTGTTCTCAGGGATGCACTTTGGATCCCTTTGAGTTTCCACAAGGGCTGTGACAGCGGCCAGATTCTGTGACTCGTGGCGAAGACTAGCCTCCTATAGCTGGGCCATTTTGCCCCTCTGTCAGCAGCCACCAGCTGTACCTTCATTAGAGACTGGCTTAAGAACTCTGAATAAGTGGAAGAGCAGCACTTCTCAAAGCAGGGCTATGTGCTTACCCTAAAGAGCACCAGGCAGCCTCTGGGACACAAGAAGTGGACTCCAGGCTTGAAATTGAAAGGCTGCTGAGGCATGGTGGAGTGTCGAAGTTGGGGACAGTAGGCAATAGGCACCAAGGCTCAGGACAAGGCCATGCTGTCCATCCTTGTGGTCTGCTCAACTCAGGCCTGTTTAGGGCCTTGCAGGACCTCAGAGCCAGTCTCCTTGGGTCCATTCCTTCCTCCTGGACATCCAGTGATCCCTTGGGCCCTCAGGATTGGCCAGGCCCAGCAGGGATGCTCAAAGACAGGACTTTATGAACCTTTTGCACACAGCAAGAGAGAGAGAAGGGGCTCCCCACTATGCTCCCAGCCCCAAGAATTCTGCCTGGTACACAGCGACTGCTTCATACTTGCTCATTGAATGCAAAAGAGAATGAAAAAGTTTTTACCTGTTTCCTGGTGTCTTCCCTCTTCAGAGACCCTGGCAGCATCTGAGAGTAAAAGAAGAATAGCAAAGTCTCTAGTGACTAATTTTTACCCTCTTTGGCCACACCCTTTGCCTCTCTGTGACCAAGAAGCATGATGATCTGAAAAGTGGGGAGAAGAGGCAACAAGGGGATGGGGAATTGGAGTCAGATCAGAAGGAACACTAAAATATCTGTGGTTGTTTTTTTGTTTCAGTGTATGGAGTTTCTATACCAAATGAGTTTCAGAGCTGTGTCTTCCACAACTTTCCCTCTATCCAGCTCTCAGAAAATGCTAACGACTTAATACAACCAGATTAAAACTACCATGTTTTTTTACCATGCTAAAAAAGACACAACTCAACTTGAAAGTATTTGTCATTTAATGACACCATTCAGTTATTCTCATTCCCATTCCTTTTCCTCCATAGGCTTGAATGGTAGGGAATCTGATCACTGACACTGATGCCTTGGCAGCAGCCAAAGGATAAGTAAAAAGCACGCAGATGTCAGGAAGGGAAAAAATAATTTATGTGAAGTTATCGAATGAACAAGTCTTGAAACTAAAACCTCACCCCTTTTATCAGATGTCTAGTCTGTAGTGTTTGAGACCAGAACTAGGTAACAGGCAAAGCCATGTAGATCCTACAGATGATAAGGGAAGCTTCTGAGGAGTCTCCACCCTGGCACCACTGACTCTGACTGCAGGGCGTAGAGAAGAAAATAGAAAGCAAAAAACAATTTCTTCAAAAAGCAGTGATGTTCTGGGAAGTCCTAGGCACTTTTGCTATGGCATTTTTGCTGAAGATATCTTTGGCACAAACTTTTTTACCGCCAGTATTTTTGCCACAAATGTTTTCACTTCCTAACTAATAAGCTATAAGATAATTTTGTCATGAAAAAGATAAAATCTTGAAAAATAAAAGAGGGATATTAAAAAGGTGATGACAAAATTTAAAAGACTTTATTTTGAAATATAAAATATTTAAATACATTGAAAATGTGTGTAGATTCATAGAAATACTGTATAAAAAATCATTTTATTTTGTACCTAATTGTACCTAAGCACTTAATTCTATAGGAAATGTGGGTTCAACTCTATGCCTTCAAGGAGAGCCTTTGGACTCTTTTTCCTTCTTTTTAATGTAGTGTGTTTTAAAATAAGAAACCAACTTTGGGGGACAATCATTATCATCTGGCAAAAATGCTAACTATTTTAAGACCTCAGCTACATCTGGATAGACCAGACAAGGGGACTAGTGAAGATTTATTTATAATACAAAAATCAGAGTAACTGTGAAAACTGTGTTAATGCAGAAATGAAACCAAATAAAAACACCAGACTGTCAACTAGTTATTTTAATTTTTTTTTTTACAGTGGTTGATTGATTAGTCAATGGAGAAATGAAACCAAACAAACAAACAAAAACCTCAAACTGTCAACTAATTATTTTATCTCTTTTTATGGCAAAATTGCCTTATGGTCAATTAGTTATGTGGCAAAATGCTTGTGGCAAAGATGTCTATGGCACAGATGGTACAACAAAAATACCAGACATGGTTTTAGGAAAAAGGAGTAGGTGTACTTTTCCCTATTTCCTTGTCTAAGTACAACTAAAAACCTTGGACATTATAAAACAAGCATAAGAAGACTCTGAAAGGTGAAGAGAAGGCACACTGGCTAGGGACCTCAGAACCTGACGAATAATATGGAGGTGAATTTCCTGAGTTTTCTCTTTGCCTCATATAACCCAGACTGAATTCTAAAGAAGACGGCAACTGGGAAATGCCAATGGGCATGGGTGAAAAAAGTGTCCCAGCAAAATGCCAATTTTTAGCCAAAGAACCAGGAAAGGGGCAACCTAGGTAGACAGAAATCTTTCAGGCAATAACTGCTCTACCCCAGCCAAATACCACAGAAAAACCTGAAACCTCACCCCCACCACTCCACCCCTGACAGCGAAGGCTGAGTGAGGAGCCTAGATTTATGTAACTAAGAACCCCAGGCCACTCTCCTATACCTCGTATGAGTCGTATCTGAGAAGGTTGAGTATAGAGCTGGGCCCTCCATCCCCACTGGGCTTATCTTCCCTGTAGTGTCAGTGGAGACCACATGGGGAGCCAGAACATCCACTCCCACTCAGTGGTGATAAGACACTCCTTCCCTCCTCACTAGAGTGGTATGAGAGGAGGTCTAGTGGACAGTCAGGGCTTCCACCATCACTCAGTGGTAACAAGCTCACATCCTGCAGTGCAATTTGTATGGAAGCCATGTGGACAGTCGTAATAAAGTACTCCTTCCAACTAAGGAGGTAATAGAAGGTGCCTAAAGATGAACCTAAACTCCCACCCCTGCCCAACATTAACAAGGAAACTTTACCCCACTACACATGTCAAGGGAGGCTGAGTGGAGAACCTGGGCTTCTACCTGCACTTGGCAGTGATGAGACAGTGATTTCACCAGAGCAGTGCTGGGGAGGCTTGCTAAAACACAGATTTAAGTAAGATCCTACTACATAATACTAAGTCCTATTACATAATACCTCAAATTCCAGGTTTCAATCAAAAAAGTATTCATCATACTAAGAACCAGGAAAGTTCTCAAATTGAGTGAGAAAAGATAATCAACAGACACAAACACTAAGATAACACAGATGTTAAAATTATCTGACATAGATCCCAAAGTTGCCATCATAAAAATATTTTAGTGACCAATTACATGCTTGAAACAAATGAAAAAAATAGAAAGTCTCAGCAAATAAGTAGGAAATATAAAGAAAAACCAAAAGAAAATTTTAGAACTAAGAAATACAATGACTGAAATAAAAACCTTAATGAATGGCTCAACAGCAGAATGGAGAGTACAGAGGGAAGAATCAGTGAAATGTAACATAGAATAATAGAAAATTTTCAGTTTGAACAACAAGAGAGATAGACTGAAAATAAATCAATAAACAGAGCCTCAGAAACATGTGTGACTATAATAAAAGGTCTAGCATTCGTGTCATTGGAGTCTCATAAGGAAAAGAGAGAGTGGAGCTGAGAAAGTATTCAAAGAAATAATGCCTAAAAATGGCCCTAATTTGACAAAACAAACAAAAATATATTTCTAAAGATTCAAGAAGCAACAAACACCAAATAAGATAAACCCAAAGAAGTCTATTCCAAGATACATAATAGTTAAACTTCTAAAAACATAAGACAAAGAAAAAATCTTAAAAGTAACCACAAAGAAATGACATACTACCTATAGGGAGAAAACCCATTCACATGACAGTAGTTTTCACATCAAAAACCATAGAGGCCACAAGGAAGTGAAACTTATTTATTTTTTGGATACTAAAAGAAATAAACTCTCAACCTAGAAACTTATATCTAGTGAAAATACCCTTCAGGAAGGAGGGGGAAATCAAGACATTGTCAGATGAAGGAAAACTAACAGAATTTTTAACCAACAGAGGCCTACTCTAAAAAAATGACTAAAAGGAGTTCTCTAAACAGAAAAAAAAATTTTTAAAGGAATCTTAAAACATCAAGTATCAGAAAGGAAGGACATGAAAAAAGTAAACCTATGGGTGAAAACAATAAGCTTTTCTTCTTGAGTTTTCTAAATTATATTTGACAGTCAAAGAAAAACCTATAACACACAAAATGCTGTTCTCAGTGTGTGTAGAGGAAATATTTGAGACAATTATATTATAAATAGGAGGCACAAAGGGATGTAAAGGGAAGTAAGTTTTCTACACTTCACTCGAACTGGTAAATGTTGAAACCAGTAGACTTTGATAAGTTATATATATAATGTAATACCTAGAGCAACCACTAAAAAAAGCTATACAAAATGATGTAGTCAAAAACACTATAGATAAATCAAAATTGAAATTTACAAAATTGTTCAAGAAACTCACCAGAAGGTAGGAAAAAAGAAAACAGAAATTAAAAACAGAGAGATGAGAGAAAACAAAAAATAAAGTGGCTAACTTAAGCCTTAGCATTAAATAATTACATTAAATGTAAAGGTCCAAATACACAAATGAAAAGACAGAAACTGACAGAGTGGATAAAAAACATGATCCAGCTATATACTGTTTTAAGAAAATAACTCCCAATATAATTATATAGGTAAGATGAAAATAAAATAATGTAAAAGGATATACCATGCAAATATTGGTCAAAAGAAAGTAGGGGTGGCTATATTAATAATGGATAAATAGGCTGCATAGCAAGGAAAATTACCAAGCCAGTGAGAGATATTATATAATAAGGAATGGGTCAATCTCCCAAGAAGACATAACAGTCCTAAATGTGTATGCACCAAACAACAGAACTACAAAATATGCAAAGCAAAGACCAAGAGAAATAAATGGAGAAATAAACAAATTCATAATTATGGTTGGAAACATCAACATTCCTCCCTCAACAATTGATAGAACACTAAACAGAAAATCAGCAAGGATATATAAGAACTAAACAGCACCATTAACCAACGTGATCTAATTCACATTTATAGGACACTCAACCCAACAATAGCATAATACATATTTTTTTCAAGAACCCATGGAACATATACAAAGATAAACCAAATTTAAGATCATTAAACAAACCTCAAAAAATCTGAAATAATTTAAATCATACAGAGTTTGTTCTCCAACCACCATGCAATCAAACTAGAAATTGATAACAGAAAGATAACAGGAAAAGCCTCAAACACTTGGAAAACAAACAATCAATAAATAATCTATGGATTAAAGAGAAAATCTCAAAGGAAATAAAAATTTGTTAAAAGAAAATGAAAATAAAACTTAACAAATTTTGTGGGACAGGTTAAAGCACAAGAGGAAAATTTATAGTACCAAATGCTTACATTAAAAGAAAAAAGTTTTGAATCAATAATATAAGATTCCATCTCCAGAAACTATAAAAATAAGAGAAAAAATTGCCAAAGCAAGTATAAGGAAGGAAATCATAAATATAAAAGCAGAAACAAAAAAGCTTAAAAAAATAGAGAAAATAAAATAGCTAACTCACTGTAAAGAGCAACAAAATTGACAAACCCCTAGCAAGACTGACAAATAGAAGAGAGAAGACAAATTGCTAATATCAAGAATGAAATAGAGCATATCACACTATAGACCCTACATATATCAAAAAGATAATAAGAGAATAGTATGAACAACTCTACCTACACAAATTTGATAATTCAGATTAAATAGATTAATTCTACAAACTACTAACTACTACAACTCATCTAATATGAATTAGATAAATTAAATAGCTCTATAACTACTAAGGTAATTTAAAACCTGAAAAAGAAACCTCCAGGCCCATTGTTTTTACTAGAGAATTCTACTCAATGTTTAAAGAAGAATTAACACGTAATGAAAAAATAAAAATAAAGAAGAATTAACACCAATTCTACATAATCTCTTCCAGAAAATAGAGTGGAAATGCTTCCCAACTCATTCTATGAAGCCAGTATTACCAGGAAGCCGAATAAAACAAAACAAAACAAAAAATAGTACAAAAAAGAAGATGACAATATTCCTCATGAATATAGTTGCAAAAATCCTTAAGAAATATGAACAAATATTAAAGAATTATATACCAGGACCCATGATATTATCCCAGGGATGCAGGGCTGGTTCAATATTTGAAAATCCATGTAATCTCATATTAATAGAATAATAATGAAGATAAATAATAATAACAAATAACAAATATTTATTAAAAAATAACAATTGCTTATTATTTATTATAATGAATAATAATAAAGAAAAATCACGTTATTATATAAATTGTTGCAGAAAAGGCATTTAACAACATTTAATACTCATTTGTGATAAAAACTCTCTGAAAACTAGAAATAGGCTTCAGGCAATGGGACAGGGTCCCAGAGGTCTTCAGAAGGAGACCCTCTAGAGACTTGAATCCATGCTCATCACGTAGAAGGAGGGTCTGAGGCCTCTGACAGCACAGCTCCAGGCATTGCTCACAGTCCTTTAACAGGAGGAAATTGAACAGTAGGTTCATGGACATGCCTTGGTTTCTGGAGCCCAACAGCTGCGTGGAGAGATGTCGCGACCCGCGCAACAAAAGCCGTTCAGGGTAGAGGTGGCGTGGGATGAAAGAATCACAGACACGGGGTTGGGAGGACTGGCACAAAGCACCAGCAATTATATTGTAAAATAACATTCTTATATAGTTTTAGCAAGAAGAGCTATGTTTTCACAGGTGCGCTAATAAATCTCTGGCAGCCAGAAATATCTCAAGGCCGCTTCTCAAGCAAGGGCTGCCAGGGTACTTGCTTTCCCAGGCTAATCATGCAATATGAAATAAACAGTAAAAGCAGAAGCAGGCTTTGCCAGTGCTTC